>JAOTQJ010130644.1:0-10191 GCA_025642045.1 Solanum sejunctum | reverse complement strand
TTGGTGACCTTATTTTTTTGGTGTAAACATAATTGTATAGAGGAATCTGAGGAGTTAGTAGAATTTCTAGGAGCTCTATAAAGCTAGAGTCTATTTCTTTGTAATATGGTTTTAAAGGTGGCTAGGATTCCTAATGCTGAAGAATACAACAGTATTAATTCTAAAAAAAATAAAAAATTACAATAGTATGCCCATGAGAGCCTGAGGTTTTGGAAAGTTGATGAACAAAACATTAGAAAAACAGATGATACCAAACCAATATATTTTGGTATCGGTATATTAATCCCCATGCACTCGGTAAAAGCTAGGTGAATTTTAACCTTATTCCGTAAAAGCAAGAGTACCTCTTAGATTTTGTCAGCTCCCTATCCTTCTGGTCTAAATTTCTCTATTTTAATATTCTAGTACTTTTGATTTCTGCATATACTGGACACCACAGATGAATTATAGTTATTTCACCTATTTAAAAAAGAAGTACCAAGTAACAATAGCCACGAGGCACCTAGTCTTGACCTCTCATTAGTTTGTGAAAACAATCAGTATTGAGCAGTAATAGTAGGAATGTGAATACCATGGATTAAAAAACATGTTGCCTTAATAACTACAAAGGAGTAGGACTCTTAAAAAATGTCATCACGTGTGTAGGATCTTTCAATAGTAGTGCATTTCTGGAGGATCCTATGCAGCAATAAAAGTATTTTTTGCAAGAGTCCGAGCAACTTAGGGAAAAAGCTAAACATTGAACATTCTATAATCACCAAATGTCCATAAATAGCAACTAGGAAGTCCAGGAAACAAAAATTAGGGCAAAAATTAAACAAATGAAGATTGTATTGTATACTGACCAGACGTCCATAAACAACAATGGGAAAGTCACAGCGGATACAAAATTTTACTCGTCTAGTAGGCGGGCGTAGAGACCTTCGACCAACAATTTTGACCGCAGATGTAGGATTTACTGAGCCAAGGCTCTTGACTACAGGAAGATCAGCTAAAACAAGATGATCGGGACAAGCAACTCTAACAGTTTCAGGAGGCAACTGCTTAACAACTCCACTCTCATTTGATCGCTTGTTGAGAATAATCCGCAGCATCTTTTCTGATTAACTCTGTTTCTCCACACTACTTCAGGCGGCTCTAGGGTTAAGTCCGTATATAAAATAAACTACCACCTATTTACATAAATTATTACTAATAAAATTAATATAATCTTTTTTTCACGTCTCTGGCAACTTCATATCTAATTTTAACTCGCAATTTTAATTCTAATTTCAGCTCAATTTCTTTAACTAAGTTTTTTTTGTCACATTTAGTAATTAAATTATACACTTACTGTTTTTAATGTTTTGGTCATTGTTCTTTTCTTTAAAAGAAAACTTTTGAATCGCTCAAGTAAATTTTAATTGACGAAATGAAAAACACCTTGTCCAATCGGCCAAAGTTGGCTGACCCAAAAACAACCATATGAAATAGAAAGAAAAATTATATCTTTTTTTATGACAAGTGGAACCCGCAACCGCTACCCTTTGGGTGTGTACACTGCACAGGGTAAAAACCCCACTCTTATGTAATAGCTCACAAATCACATAGGAGAGGTAATCCACACTAGGCAAGCTCGTGCGACGAGCTCGACCCAGAAGGCAAACGCCTTGTTTTCGCTGGCAAGGGGTTTCAAACGTGAAGCCTCCAACATGGAAGTCCCAAGCCCAAATCACTGGGCCACCCTGTAAAAGCAAATTTACATAAATCTATCTACCTATATTATAAAAGCATGAATGTTCCATGTTAAATTTGAACGACGAAAATATACTTGAAATATTAATAGACTTTTATGTCCTTAGATATTTATTAATGAAACAGGTTAGTGGTGGATGTAGTTGTAATTCTTTTTTTAATTAACATTACAGCATAAGTTGTATGTTAAATGGTTGAGATGTTTTTAGATGGTTATCAGAGAAGAGAGGTGTTTGCCCCTTTGTTTTTCTGTGCTACAACTTGAATATTGCAGTTAAGGAAAATCAAGCAACCCCTTTGCAATTATTCATGGACATGGGCCTTCATGTTTCACTGTCTTGGTTTTGATATGCTCGATTTTAGGATTCATGTTAAAAAGGATCAGGCCTATATATACAACAAAATAGAAGAATTCCATAAATATTGGTACTTTAGAGACTATTACCAAACATTATGATCATTTGACTAATTATCAAATGCAACATCAATTTTGAAGTTTGTTGTATTGATACATCTTTCTAAAATTCATGTTGCATCACTGATACATTTTCACGTTGTATCACTAATGCAACTTTCTGAAACTCGTCTTGTGTCAGCGACACAACAATTTTGTTGTATTTGTTCATCAATCTAGTTTGATTCACTGTATCTCCCACTCAACTTTATTAAATCGACAAAATCTTAATTTTTTAAAAATTAGTAAATTGTATTCTTCGGCTTTAATGGCATACTGTCCACTTTAAAAATTTACAGTGCAAAGATCCAAAAGTACAAGCTCCCTATTAATTCTATGATTTGATCTACATCTTCTATACAAAGCTCTTTCCACCAAAAAATAAAGATATTAAACAATTCCATTTTACTTTGCGGACGATCTTCAAAACATCTCCCAATTCTTCCCTTCCATATTGACCACTATATGCATGATGGAATTAGCTTCCACCACTTCTTTTGAGTCTTGCTTACCTGACCTTCTGATCTAGCAATCAAAAAGATCAGAAGTTTGTTCTAGCATAGTCCTGCTGAAGCCTGTGATGCTCAAGAAAAGCTCCCAAATCTGTGTAGTGAATTTTCACCGTAGGAATAGATGGTTCTTTCCCCTCACAAATTGCATAGGACACATCTAGGGACTAGTTGCATTCACTTCTTCTGTAAGACTTCTTGAGTTAAGCAGCTCTGTTTGATGACTAACCAAGTAAAGCATTTCCCCTAGGTGGGGATCAATCGTCTCCAAATACTCTTCCATGGATGATGGTAGCCTCCAAGCGCAACTTCTATCTTATCAACAATATCTTAATTTTGTTGAATACATTGATTTTAGGGCAAGTCCACTGTCTCACATACAACATTCACTTGGAGGTGTCAACAACAAACTGAATTTTGCTGGATACGCCTTCTCAATTTGGTTGGATACCAGAGTTTTGAGAAGCGAGAAGCATGAAGTGAAGCGCACACTTTTTTCAAATAAAACGCTATTTCGTATAAAAATAAAAAATATTAAATATGCATAGAAGTCAAAAGGACAAAACAGCAGTGATTTGAATCACTGAACCAAAAAAAAATACACACTAATTCTTTATAAAAAAATAAATAGTGCAGCAAATTTTTTTTAAAAAAAAAAGATAAAACAGAGCATAATACGCACTATAAAATATAAACAGAAGCGCAGTGAAACTGAAAAGGACTGAAAAGGAAAACCCTAGCAGAAGAAGACGCAGAGAACCAAAAAAAGAACTGAGAAGAACAGAAGAGGAGGAGGAGGAGGAGGAGGAAGAAGAAGAAGAAGAAGAACCAGCAGTCGCAGTTCACGGTCGCAGCAGTCCAAAAATATTTGGTTAATTTAAAGTCTTAACTACTTTTATTTTAAAAAAAAAAAAAAACCTAAACAGAGCTTAAGCGAGCCTTTTGTCGTTTCAAAAAGAAGTACGCTTCACGCTTCAATGTAGAAGTGTGCGCTTTTGCCAATGCTTCTCGCTTCAACCAGTATAAGCGTCAGCCCTGCACTTTGCTTTTAAGAGCGCTTTAAGCGATGAAGCAAGTGTTTTTCACAACACTGTGATATAAGTAAACAAAATTCTAAAGTTTGTTGCTTCTATAACAACAAACACTTCGATGCAACACTGATTGCAACTTGGTAGTATATATAGTATAGTTGCAAAACACCTACCAAAGATACTGAAAAGGTGATTGACAAACTAGTCTTAGCACATCAAAGGGCTTTCATTCAAGTCAGAAAGATCATTGATGCAACAGCAATTGCAAATGAAGTGCTTGACAAGAAATAAAAGACAAACTCTTGGATTTCTGTGCAAACTTGACATGTGAAAGGACTTCTGATAAAGTTAATTGTTCCTATATGTTGAGTAGATGAGCTTTGGAGAAAAATGGATTTATAAGGATTAGATTTTGCACCACACAGTCAAATCCTCGGTGATTGTGAATGGGAGATGTGGGATTCTTCTCATTGAAAAAGGGCAAGGCAGGCTCTAAAAATTCTTTTCATTTTGGCTAAGGAGGAGCTCAACATATTACTGAATAATCCAGAGCACATCAGCAGATCAAAGAATCTGAAGTTGGATTAACCTATGGTGGAACCGTGGAGGTGTCATACCTACTTTATGTTGAAGATTCTGTCATCTTTTGGGCTGCTGAGAGATCATATATTTTATATCTCAACCTTACCCTGTCCATATTTTGAAGAATTGAAGCTGTCTCTAGATTATAGATTAATATGCTCAAAAGCACATTATATCATACCGATGATGTTCGAAAATTGATGGAACAACAGGCAGGACTTCTCTGTTGCAGCACTGATCATTTATCAACAACTTGCCTGGGGATGCCATTAGTGGCCAAAATCAAATCTATAGAGACATAAGTGGAGTCATTGAGAAGTTCGAGGAAGAAATGACTACTTGGCAACTGCAATATCTATCAACGGTAGGAAGACTCACTGTGATCAACTGTGTATCAGATACTATTCCAACTCATCTGATGTAACTCATTCCAATACCAAAGATGGTGGTGCGACGATTAGACATAATCAGGAGATGATTCTTTTGGGAAAGGAGCAATAAGGGGCACAAATTCCAGTATATGAAATGGGTAACCAAGATGCCAAAACAGGGTAGCACACTTGGGAATCAAAGATCCGACAACTCACAAAAAATGTGTGTTAAAGAAGTGGCTATGGAGATATGGACAGAGTGATAATGCTCTTCGGAAGCAAATACTCAGAGCAAAACATGGCTAACAAAATAACTGGTGCACTAAATTATCAAGGGCTTTAGAAGCAAGTACTCAAAGCAAGACATGGCTCCCCAGATCAAATCTATTTCAATCTGCCTCAAATGTTGATTCCTCCATTGCACATAACCGACATAATGTCATATGGGATCCTCAGTTTAGAAGTAACTAAAGGAACTGTTGATTTTGCTACAAATACTGCAGTCGTTCATTTTCTTTAACCACACAAATGATAGTATAAGCTAGTGCAACACAAATGGGGTTATTCACAGTGAATGCCGGCTACAAATCTTCACTAACTGAGATTGCGAATGTTGAGCAATTTTTTAGAAGCTCATATGGGAAATTTTTTTTAAAATTTTATTTTATGAGGTTCATATAGGATAACTATAAAACCACCCCCAAACTCAAATATTTCTCCTGGGGCAGCAATCTATGAATCCTGCCATAAGATAACGTTAGGAGGAGGGACATTCAGTAGTGAACAGATGCTACATTTACCATCAATATCTAAAGACTGACAAACACCTCTTCCTACACTGCTCAGTAGTTGCAGACATTTGGAATATTTTCCTTTACTTTTGGATTTTCTTGGGTTATGACATACAATAGGATGCCTATGAGAGCCAGAGATTTTGGAAAATGAAAACACACATCAGAAATAAATGGAGAATGATACCCAACCAGTATATTTTGGTGTATATGTTCAAAAAGAAATCGATGGTGTATCAATTCCTATGCACTCAGTAAAGATAGGTGTATTTTAAACTATTCAGTTGCCATTACTTTACCCCAATAGACTCTCAAGAGTACCTCTTAGATTTTGTCAGCTCTCTATCCTTTTAGCCTACATCTCTCTGTTTTAATTTCCTAGAAATCTGTACTTCTCATTTCTGCATCCACCATACATCATTAAGGAACTCTTCATATTTAATCTAAAAAAGTAGAGTACTAAGTAGCAGCAGCCAGCAAGTAGCATAGTCCCGATCTCTCAGTAATAGTAGGAATATGAATATCATTGATTGAAAAATATGTTGCATCTATTCAAAAGTAGTGCATTTTCCAAGTGGCAATATTTTCGGAGAGTCTTAGCAACTTAGGGAAAAAGATAACGGTTGAACATTCTTTACACACCAGACAGCCACAAATAATAATTAGAAAATCACAGCGTACACAAAAAATAGGGCAAAATTCAAGGATTGAAGATTGAATTGATAAACAAACAACAATTAGAAAATCACAGAAGAAACAAAAATTAAGGAAAGAGTTAATAAAGTTGACGATTCTATTGTACACTCACCAGACGCCCGTAAACAGCAATTAGAAAGTCACAACGGATACAAAAATGTAGTCGTGCACCAAGCTTTAGCCGGAACCCTAATTCAGGCATCTTTCTCGGTTTCTCCACTCTACTTCAGACAGTATATAATTGCTTATCAAAATCACAATAAACTCAAATGAACTTGTAAACAGAAGAAGCAGAAGAAGAATTCATACCTTATTCAGAAGCCAACGAATTACAGGAATTCCGCTGTAAACTTTCAGGGCTTCACCTTACAGAAAATTGATGAAGTCCATGACGAAGAGAGTCCTATGTTTAGCAAGTATAATGTGACCTCTTTTTCCGTTTTTTTTTCTTCTATATAATAAATGTCTATTTTATATATTTATTATTATTATTATTATATTTTATTATATCTATCTATATTATTATTAAAGTACCAATATGAATATTGGTTGACAAAAATATTCACTAATTTCCTTTTTAAGGTAAAATTTTCTCCATTTAAAAAACGTATTATTTGATATAAATGTAATTATATTAGGACTAAACAAAATAATAAATTTATTTTATGTAAACCATGAATAGAAAGTTTTTACATGTTTTGTAATATTGATTGACCAAACTTTATTTAATATTGAACGACTTTGACATCTTTAATGTGTAAATTTAATAGTAATAACTTTAATTAATTTTAAAGTCCTATATATTTGCATAATAATTAAATAATGATTATTTAAAGGAAATAGTAAGCAACAATTTTGTCTATTGTTAAAAAATAATAAATGAGTTTTATCTATTATAAAGTTTGTCAATATCGTGCAAAATGTTCCATTAATAATTCAATGAGATACAATCTATCGTCATTGATCTTTTCTCCTAAATTCAAGATGATTTTGTTATAATCAAGATTGAATCTCAATTTGAATGTGATCCTGAGTCAGAAATTAAGGTAAGATCCTATGTGATGCTAGGATTGGATTCCGATTTAGGTGTCAAAGTGAGGTTTTATGTTGGGTGTCGAAGTCAAATTTCAAATTAAGAGTTGAGATCAGGTCCTAGCTTAAGTATCGAAGTAGGTCTTTAATTGATGTCAAGGTTGATTGTCAAGATCAAATCTCGATTCAAAAGTCAGATCTCATGGTCAAGTTCTAATTCATATGTTGGGTCCCAAATCAAGAGTTGGAGTTGAGTCTTAGATTGAAATTCGATATCGGATCTGTAATACCTCCCACCACGAGTTAGAAAGTTCCTATGGTTTATTCCTTGAATATCTTGAAATTCGTGCGTTATTTCGCAAATCTGAGTTTGTATTCATTTTCAAGAATCAAAATTACGTAGGAAAAAGATCTCGCCTTCAATTTTTAGGTCACCCATATTGATAAATAATTTTTCACATGAAAGTGCGCAAACCAAAAGAGTGTGCAATAGGACTGTGTCACCTACTTGCTTCCCCATAGTGCAAAAGTGACCTAAACCTATTTCTAGCCCAAAACAGGAAAATAATAATTAAAGTTTGCAAAAAATTACACAGTATGTACTAGGGGTGCGATGCACCTGTATCCTTGCACTTTGTACATTTTTTCGAACTCCTCTGGAATTAAGTAAGGACAATAGGAACTTAATCCAAAACCTTTATATACGTAAATACTCGAAAATGACAATATGGACTTAATCTAATACCTTTATATACGTAAATACTCGAAAATTCTCCTATTATTAGACCTAAATCTCTTTCTAAACACTCTAAAATCCCTCCCAAAATTCTGTCTAGAATACTCCATCAAATTCTTCCAATTTCTTAGGATCAAGCTTCCTCCATTGAAGATAAGGTTTACAAAAGGTTTCTCAAGGTTCTTTAAGTCTTCTTCTTCTTCTTCAGGTTTCAAGTTTTAAAAGGTACATGGGTTTTTTCATTCATGGATTCTTTCACTCATGGAGTCCCAAAACCTAATTTACTTTATCCTGCCAGTTTCAATGTTGATTTCTTATGGGTTATTTCTAATTACCCTATAAAGCATGAGTTATGTCAAGATTCTTTATCTATTGCATGAAATTGCATAAGTTGATTTCAAGAGTTTTCTATATGAAGTTATTTTATGATTATCAAATCTATGAAAGTTATGATGCTATGAGTTGTTATGAAATTGATGATTTTATGAGATGAATTCCATGATTATATGTCTAAGTTGAAAGATGATATGCATGATTGAGGTGGGTTGTCTAAAAATGATTTAAATTGATGATTTTTAATACATTGATGCATAGTCTTCTTAAGTTACATGATTTAAAGTTTACATGTATGAAATCCACCCAGTTATTATATCAAAGTTTTCTAAGGGAGTATAATCTCCAAAGATGAGGGTTCAATTACAAAGTTATGAAAGTTAAAGTTAAGTTGTTTTGAATTCCTCCTATTAAGTTAAAGTTAAAGATGGTGAAAGGACAATTCTCACCAAAAGATAGATTACTTATGATAAGGACGAGTTCTATATGTGGATCTTAAGTTAAGATAAACTAATATATGATGATGAAGCTATGCTCTTAGGTTTATGAATGACTATGATTATGCATATGTTTCAAATATATTCTGTGGGAATCACTTAGCATCGAGTGGGGCATTGTGGTGGGGTTCGGTAAGGAAACCCTAGAAGCCACCATTTGTCTCTTTAACTATGTATCACCATAGAAGCCCTTGTAGGCTAAGTTAGACTAATGGATCCATGTCAATCATATTATTCATTAAATATGCAATTGCAAAATTTATGGAGTTCTACCTTGGCAAGTAGATTTCCCTTCTCCGAATGGAAGGAGTTCATTGGTCTTTTCCCAATGGAAGGAGTTCATTAGATTCAAAGTATTAGCTCGCTTGGTCTTATATGTCGGTTATGGACATGGTCTTCTCCCACAATAGTATGATGTAAAGAAGTTATGTTCTTTCTTTCATACAAGTGTGCATTTAAGCATACACATGCATGTCATATTGAGCTTATATTTCTATTGTATATGAATATGCATCTTGCTTATGGAACTTATTATCTATTGTTGCATTGCGTCACACATATTAGTATATCCAAAGTACTGATGCATATTTTTTTTGCCTACATGATCTAATCATATAGGGACCAGAGCTCTTATTTATCCTCCTCTATATGGCTAGCTTCGTTCATGAAGATCATTGCCTCGTGAGTCATCCATTCCGGAGATGATATTCGATTTCCTATCTTGCTTATCTTGACACTATCAGTTTACTTTCTATATTGAGGGTGAGCTCGGGACATGTCATGGCCCCCGTCCTACTCATGTTTTAGAGGTATTGTTGGATACTTATGCAATGTACCTATTATGAGATATTGAGCTTTTATAGAAACTTATCATTTAGTCTTTATTGCCCATGTGACACTATTTGATATTGATGAACTGGAGTTGATTTTTCTATGTCTCTACTTCTCCATAACATGAGCGATACTTACCTCCCCTTAGTCTTGCTTACAGTGTGATCATGTAAATTCCTTTTCCTTATTTATCCCTATAACATGAGTCCAAAGTCCTAATTCCTTTAGAATTGCTTATTAATGCTTGTTTTATATCTCGCAAATAAGGATGTGCATAAGATTTGCTAAGAGGCTTGTCTGGGTTACCCTTAGATTTCTCATTCGCCGTGTTGCACCTAGGCTTTGGCTTGGGTCGTGACAAGTTTGGCAACAGAGCACTAAATTTGTACATGATCCTCGAAAATCCAACACACCACATCGATCGTATAGTCTTGTTCATGGTTGTGAGACATGTCACAACTATGAATAGGAGGCTACGAAGCATTTTAGGAAATATTTCACTTCACTATGATTCATATCGTACCATTAGAAGTACATTAATACTTGTAATAACTACGACCGAGAGATGTGCAAGGTAAAATGTGGGTTGGTGGC
>JAOTQJ010130633.1:0-10192 GCA_025642045.1 Solanum sejunctum | reverse complement strand
TTTAAAAGACACCTCAATCACAACAATTTCCCCGAATGAGCACTTAACGTCCATTTAGTTAATTACGGGGTCTAACAAAGAACAAGATGAAAACATCCAAAATATGAAAACTTTGAGCACAAGTCTTCACAATTTTACGTTTGATTTGCGAAGAAGTTATGGAAATTAGGGCTAGAATGTTTTCTTTATTTTACGTCTGAGTGAAAGATGAGTAATTGGGAAAAGAAAAGAGTTGGTCCTACCCTTTTGTTGTCCTTATTTTTTTAATTATAAAATACATGTAAAGTTTTTAATTACATGTCATCCACTGAGTGGCTAAAAGATTCACGTGGTAACAATTATATACCACACAATAAGGCTGTTGAAGTCAGGTATCTATTTGTTTAAGAACTGGTTACTTAAAGTGGCTATTTGTACACTATGAAAGTTTGAGGTCATACTTATGATGTTCATGCTCCAACAATAAAACGGTTGTAGTCAAGAATAAACCTAACTAGAGGTTAGGGTCGAATCCACAGGGAATATGAGGCTTGACTATGTTGATCCACTAACAATCATTTCAAGCATTAATCACTATATTCTCTAAAATGGAGAGGGGAGGAGGGAGTTTGTGATTCAAAATGAAGAACAAAAATAAACACTACACTATTTATGCAAGCAGAAAACCAAATTGAGGGAAAACTTGAGAATTGTATTCCCCATGATTCGTTGACTCAATTACCCTAGAAAACATGACTCTAATCAGGACACTGCGTGCAAGACGATAATTGAGGTTCTTCCAGCCCTCTTATGAAGGTGAAGGTCGAATTTCACATGGTGCTTGGTCAGCAACCATGATGTGCCAACTAACCATTGCCTATTGTCCCAGTCAACTTCCCCTTGATCAAATTTGATTGATGAGAAGAGAACACATCAATCGAATTCTATCTTCTACTTTTGTTTTCCTATTTGTCACTACCTTGGTCGGGATCATATAGTAGGCGAGGTTTGGTGTTTGCCACCACCAAATAATATTCAAAGTGAAGGGAAATAAATAATACGTGCAAATACCCAACCAATGATATGCACAAAGTCTAGGTTATTTCAAGTCAACTCCCCATGGTTTTCATAACCCCAAGTTGTGGGTGCTTACCTACTCATGGCTAAGGCAAAATCAACAACAATAAATATAAAAGACATGGTTGAAAGATTACCCAAAACAATTAAGAACAAAAGCACCTTGAAGGAAACCACAAGCTTGGATTAATGGAAGATGAGTACAATGTGATTTTCAATCCCCAAAATGGGTCTTCGAATAAAATAAATGAAAACCTACATGAAACCCTAAAAAAATTCTCTAAGTATATTCAAAGTTTCTTCAAAATCTGTGGAATGTCGAATCTTCTTTTCAAAAATTTTATCATTAACTATCTATACTATTTATAAAAAACCCTAACAATAAAATAAAAAATACAGTTGGCAGCAGTTATGTCTCACGAATACGTCTCATAGGGTGACCTACGAGCCATAATCAGGCTTTTATAATCAGCAACTGGCATGTTGGACTTGACTGCTATGATCCATTGCTACGAGTAGTAGTGTGCTCTACGATTCGTAGTGTCTTCTCGTAGTCCTTAGTTGCAGTTCTTGGCCTAAACTTTTGGCAAACTATTTCTTGTTAAAAGGCCCCTTTGTACGAGTTATAGTGCGACTTACGACTCATAGGTTAGCCTCGTATGGTTGACCTTCACTTTGTAAATTCCTAATTTTGCTTATTATTTCTTGCTACGAGGGTACCCTATGACTCATAGCTTGGGCTACAACTCGTAAGGTGGCTCGTATATGCTGTACTTCAACAAAATCTGTAATTTTCTCCCCAAATTATGCTAACATGTATTTTCTGCAAGAACAACACAAAAACATAAAAAACCATAAAAGGTCACATTAAGAACTTGCAAAATCCCCTATTTCAGGCATCAAATGTATTATATTTTTATAGCACATTAACACCCTTAACATAGAATTTTTGCTTGTACTCAAGCGAAGACTCGATCTAAATAGACAATGAGAAATATATAACAATTATCCTTATGGCATATATATCACTTAACTCTAATTCTGGTACCCAACTCTCATTTTCAAAACTTGATTGCAAAACTACCAAGCAAACCCAAATACAATGATGCATCTGATAATCCAACTATGACAAGTGAAGGAGTATCATCGATCCACAGTCATTGAACAAGTCATATATCAATCATGCAATGCAAATGCCCTCACATAAAAGAAGTCCCTCTATTTCACTCAAAAGCAATCAAAATTCTAGGACTGTGCAAGCATTCTCACTCTCACAAATAAAGTTCATGCATGATAACTAACACCATAGGCTTTCCCCTATACTCAAACTCCGGACTGTTGACTAGTTGGATTCAGATCACTTTAGGACTTAATAAGCTTGTAACGTAGGCTCATGGGGCTTTGGTATGATATTTTAGGCAAGTAGTGACTCAAAGCTATCCTTGAACCATGTGTTTCAATACTCTTACCTACATAACTCAACCATTTTCATTATATCCTCCCTTATTCTTCATTCTCAAACTTTTTTAGGTGCTTTCTTTTCCTTTTCTCAGCCGTGCCTCATTTTCAAACTTATTTTGCTATTCTTTTCAATTCAAGACTTTTCTTTCTTTTTACCTCATCTGGCACATGGGTTTTCTCTTCTTTCTTTATTTCCCAACTAACCATCTCATTTTTATCACTTTACCATAACAAAGGCCACCCTCAATTTAGGCTTTTAGCCTAAGGAGAAGTACACAATATCATTCCCTAAACCAGGGGCACTTTTGATAGCCACCCTCAACTTAGGCTTTTTGCCTCAATTAAGGTTCACATGTTCAAGGATAGACTAGGGCTAATGTCAAGGTATTTCACAAACCAAGGGTAGGCAAGATAGGTATCAAAAAAGAACAGGTACATGTAAAGCTCAAACATTTGGAAGAAGGGATCAACTACTACATTTGGTAGGTCATTAGCCAAAAGTGGACTCACTAAAAGAACAATGACCTTAGATCCTTCCTAATCACCCATATCTCCATTCCAATCTTAGTGTAACAAAATAAGTTCTAAGTCAGTATACAATGCATGAATATGACAAAATAGGCTCACACACATATGATATTTCATATATAATCACATAGACACACAAGTCATGCTTTAAGCATCAACTTGCCTCCTCTTTATTAGAATAAACTGTCACGACCCAAGCCTAGGGCCTAGATGTGACATGATGAATGGGGAACCCGAAGGAACCCCAAACAAGTCTCTTAGTATATCATTACACATACTTGGTTGCTAAAGTATTTTAACAACAACAAGAGATAATAAATAGGGATAAATGGGGCTAAGGAACAACTTTAGTACCATAAAAGCATGACAAGACAATATAATGTAGCATTAATATATCATAAGGTTCCAACAACACCTCTACTACATAGATACGAGGGGGGGCCATGACAATCTCCGAGCTC
Organism: Solanum sejunctum; assembly: GCA_025642045.1. Classification (NCBI taxonomy): domain Eukaryota; kingdom Viridiplantae; phylum Streptophyta; class Magnoliopsida; order Solanales; family Solanaceae; genus Solanum; species Solanum sejunctum. The sequence continues at coordinate 6,686 of JAOTQJ010130633.1, read as the reverse complement.
ACCCTCATAGACATAAGTTTCCAACATAGAGAAAGTCAATACATAGCATGAAAATCAAGAGACATATGTCCTCAGAGTTGATGATTCACCAACTTACTTTGAGAGAAATCGTACTAGCGACATGAAGGATGATGATGATCAAGTGGGGCTCCGGTTCCTATATAATAACATCATGTAGGTATAGAGTATATGTTAGTACATTTCAATGAACTAAGTATGTAGGATGCAATGCAATAAAAGATAAGCAATATAGGCAAAATGCAACATCATAAGCAATGGATAACATCGTAGCAATATGATATGCATGAATGATGCTCGAAGTAAAACATGCTTATTTAGAACATATTACACATGTAAGAAGACCAATATTATGATGAATTGTCACACCCTACCATCTACGGCGATTTGGGTATCAACCCCTCAATTGGTTGATGGACATCACACCCTTCATCGTAGTGGTCAAGGTATCAACCCTTCAATATGATTAATGGACATCACAACCTCCATCATCATGGTCAAGGTATCAACCCATAAATATGATTAATGGAAATCACACCCTCCATCATAGTGGTTGAGGCATAGCACCCCCTCAACAAGGTGTGGTCTACTTGCAATACTATCGATACTTTTTAAGAAAATCAATGCATATATATACTTTACTTCCATCATCATAAAGTCACTTATCTCATATGCCATTTATTAGGCCTTTAACAACTCAAGAAGCCTTTTATTAGACATTTTATCCAACAATTGGCAGGTATGTAATGCTAGTATAAAACCATGTGATTCAAAGGTGAAATCATGCAAAAAATTAAATGTAGAACCACCTATTAACACTTGGTAATATCCTCAAGTAGTGTACATTAAAACCCCTCATAAAATCTCAAGGTAGATCATAGATCCATAACTCAAAACATGCTAATCACACTTAATGAAACCCCAATATAGTTCATAGTGAAATTCATCATAAGTAAGACCCATAAGTAATTCAGCTTAAAAACATGAAATTCATGTAAAAAGGAGGCTTGGGCACCATGGGTGAAAGGACCCAATGGTTGAAATTCACATACCTTAGACTTTGAGTTTCTTGAAATTGGGTTGTGAAAGACTTGGAGCTTGGAAGTGGGTCTTGGAATCCAAAACTTATTCTTGAGTTTTCTTGAATTTGAATTAGGGTTTTGATGGAGGCTCATGAGAGAAATTGAGAGTGTATTAGAGATGAGAGTAATGAGTTTGATCCTTTGGAATAGGGTTTAGGTCTTTTTAGGAGGTTAGGATAACAATAGAAGTCTAAAAAGATCATTAAAATAAATAAAATTTACAAAAATGCCATTAGTGAAACAGAAGAAAAATTGGCAAAGTGTTGACCCACTGAAGGCTTCACTGGTTGTGTGGCACTCCAGGGGTCGTGTGGAGTACCTGTGAGATAGAACATAACAAAAAAATTGGAATTGGGACACTTGGGAAAAAGTTATCATCAATGTCACTTTGACGGGCCATGTGATGTTACATGGTCCGTTTAGTGGTCCGTTGAACCATACTTAGAGATAAAAATGTTATCAGGCCACCCCATGAGCAAGTTGATGAGCCGTTTGACCTGGCACAACCTATTAAGGTACCCATGGCACCACATTTGGCAAATATTCCTCCCACGTCCACTCTTTCTCACTTGCACACACTTCATGACCATCCACACGGTTAGTGGCATGCTACACGACCTATACCACTGGCCGTGCCCTAAGACTTAGACCAAAATAGCCTTTTCCAGCTCAAGGGAGCCCACACGTCCTGTCCAACACCTCAATACCTGTGTAGGTGCTCATGTGACATCACTGCATGGGAAGGTCTCACAAAAATAGTCATAACTCCTTCATCTGACCTTGAAATGAGGTGAACCAAGTGCATTGGAAAGCTAACTCACAAGGCTTTCATTTGACATGTTGTGGGCCATTATTTCTGGGTGTGCTAAAACTTTTGCTCATTTAAAGTTGACCCTTGGATGAACCGACACCCAAAACTCAACTCATAGGAAGTCTTGAACTTGTCTAAGTACTAGAAGTCTGCCACGACCCTAACACACTCCTAGACAGACCAAATGAGACTTTAAACATGGGTATGTAAGAGCATGGAGTTATGGAGTGTCACAATATCTCCCCCTTGGGAACATTCGTCGCCGAATGTCAAAGAAACATACACAAGGAAAGTAATAATGAAGATTTTAGCCTAGTGTGTATGCAACAAATGTACTTAAACATGATTTTCAAAAAAATCTCAACATGAACATCAAAAGCATGATAAACTTGTCAATATAAACATGAATGTATGCAATGACATTAGGGTCGAAGCTTAAGACTTGAAAACACATAGGGGAACTTAAATTAGTACTTTAGGCTTGAGTAGAGTGGAAGATATATGGATATCATTTTTGCATGTCCACCTCTATACCCATGTGGCAATTTCAAATTGATGATTCTCCTAAAGGATCTTGACGAGCACTACATCCTTATTAAGCAACCTTCCCACCTATCCATCCAATATCTCCAACAGGACCTTATCCTAAGCCAACTCAGTCTCCACAACACCCACAACCTCAAAGAGGTCTATAGCACTTGAGTCACCAACATATCTCCTCAACATAGATGCATGAAGAGCTGGACGAACCATAACTATATCCATAGGCAACTCCAATTCGTAAGCCACCTTACTAATTCTCCTCAACTACCTATAAGGACCCTCACAACTTGTCAACCTTATACACACCTATACTACCTTGGTACCTAAATCCACCATCTCCCCTTTAGGAGTGAACCCCCATTCTTAACTTCATCCAACATCATTCCCAACCTAGTTAACCAGTGAACTCCTCCAATCACCTCTTTTTGTCACCCCAAAGATTCTTACTTCCCATAATTAGTAAGCAACGTCACATTTATTAAAATTCATAATATCACCCTTAAATGATCTGCAAGCTCTACGTAAGTCAATACTCCATCACTAGAGACCACCACAAGCATGACAAGGTAGGGTTTTAAGAACTTATTCACGAAACCAATAAACATAGCTAGTACATAAGTCAACCAAACAACTCCACCATGACTCAAAATGCTAACTCCTAGTTCGATAGGACACCTAGGGATACCACCTACTCTCATCCTTACTTGCGGACAAAACCCGAATCGAAGATCAATCTTAGAGAAGTGACTAACCCATTGTAGTTGACCAAATAGATCGCATATCTGTAACCATCATCTTACAACCTTACAGGTTTTACCTTCTCTATAAGCATTATATGCATGTAGCCAAACCACCCTGAGACCTCCAACCTATCAAGCCAAGTTCACAAGATAAGACTCTATGCAATAAGAACATGAGGTAACCCTTATAAGCCTTTCTAGCAATAATAGACTCACATAGCCAAATCGTACTAGTAACAAAAAGGAATAATGAAAGGAATAGTGACCACTGGAACCATCAAATCATGCACAAAAAATCAAGAACAACCTTTAACATACTAGTAGCATCATCGGGCACCTTGTCCCCTCCTTGCCTCCTTTGAAGAGCATAGAATCGATTACGTCTTGGAGCACCCCCTTATCTAACATCACCCTTGTTGTATTTATGAGGATAATCATTTACCTTATGACCCATCTCCCCACAACCATAACAAGCATCCATACCCTTCAAGCATGGGCCAATATGGCATCTCTCATATCTTGGGCATCTAGCATAAGGCACCACACCACCCCCACATTTGGGACTTTGAACTTTCCTTCAAAATGGCCCTATTGGCCTCCTTACCCTTTCTCTTACTCATCTTTCCCCCTCCAATTGTTTGGTATACGTCATGAGGCGGGGCAAGTCTAGGTCACCTATCAACATAGTAGAATGACATACTTTAATTACCAATTCGGATACATCCATCACAAACTTATTCATCCTAGACCTTGGATCGGCCACCAATTGGGGAGAATATTTTGAGAGTTGGTTGAATTTGAGGGAATACTCCCTCACACTTATTGACACTTGCTTCAAATTCATGAATTCTATCATTTTGTTCTCTCATCGCTTAAGAGGGAAGAATCGGCTGAGCAACACTGCCTTAAACACCTCCAAAAGGATCACATCATTGTTCCCCTTCTCCTCCTTCCATTGAGTATACCATATTTGGGCCACCCCCTTGAGTTGGTAAGCCGCCAACTCCGCCTTCTCTTCAGGCCTCACACCCATAATAGATAACACTTTGTATACCTCATCAACAAATTCTTGAGGGTCCTCATCCACTTTAGACCCATTGAACTCCGATGGGTTCATCTTCATGAAATCTCTTACCCTAGATGCCGGGGTGGGAGCATGAGGGGCTTGGGCCCCTTGGTTGATTTGGTTAGTCATCGCTTAGCTAGCATGGCAAGAGCATCTCGAAACTCTTTATGAGCCAATTGTTCCTCGGGTATGCTGGCTCTTTTTCCTCTTGTGTTAGGCATGATCTAGCATAGCAAAGTACAGTCATTAGGGGGAAAAACCTTACCTTGACTTCTATAGCATGACATAGAGTAAGAAGAAAGGAAACATTTCCTAGAATGTCTCATAGCCTCTTGTTCATAGTCATAGTGCACTTCATGACCATGAACAACTCTAATTGACGTGGTGTATTGGATGCCAAGGACTATTAACAACCTAGTACTTTGATACCAAGTTTCTCTTGACCCAAGCCTAGGGCCTAGACATTACACGATGAATTGGGAACCCTAAACAAGCCTCTTAGTATATTATTACACATCCTTAGTCGCAGAAGCATTTAAACAACAACAAAAGATAGCAAATATGGATAAACAGGGCTAAGGGACAACTTTAATACCATAGAAACATGATAAGACAATTTACTATAGCATTAATACATCATAAAGTTTCAACAACACCTCTACTACATAAACAAGAGCGGGGGCCACGACAATCTCCGGGCTCACCCTTATAGTCATAAGTTTCCAACATAGAGAAAGTCAATACATAGCATGAAAATCAAGAGATATATGTCCTTACAGTTGAGGACTCACCAACTTGCTTTGAGAGAAATCGTACTAGCCATGTGGAGGATGATGATGATCAAGTGGAGCTTCGGTTTCTACATGGTAACATCATGTAGGTATAGAGTATACGTTATTACTTTTGAATGTACTAAGTATATAGGATGTAATACAACAAGAGATAGGCATTATAGGCAAAATGCAACATCATAAGCAATGGATAACATAGTAGCAATATCACATGCATGAATGATGCTTGATGTAAAACATGCTTATTTAGAACATATTACATATGTAAGAAGTGACCAACATTATGATGGATTTTCATACCCTACTATCCATGGTAGTTGAGGTATTAACCCCTCAATTGGTTGATGGATATCACACCCTCCATTATAGTGGTCAAGGTATCAACCCTTTAATATGGTTAATGGACATCATACCCTCTATCATAGTGGTCAAGGTATCAACCCCTCAACATGGTCATTGGATATCACACCCTCCATCATAGTGGGCAAGGTAACAATCTCTCAAGATGGTTAATGGATATCTTACCCTCCATCATAGTGTTCAAGGTATCAACACCTCAACATGGTTGATGGATATCCCACCCTCCATCATAGTGGTAAAGGTATCAACCCCTCAACATGGTTAATGGACATCACACCCTCTACCATAGTGGTTGAAGCATAGCACCCCATCAACAAGGTATGGTCAACTTGCAACACTGAAATGACCCCAAAAAGTATCAAAAAATGTGCCTCGAAATGCCCAGAATTTTAATTTCCATATATCTCAAAATCTATGCATGATATGGAAAATTCAACTTGATATTCTTGTTCAGGGCATCAAAAATAGATGAAAAAGTATCTAGCCATGATTTAAGAGTAAAATATTAGCAGTTATGAATTTCAAAAATGCAAATTCCAGAGAGCTATGCGCACCTCTTCCGCGACGTACACCAGTACATTTTTGGTCACTGTTTTTTTACTTTGCCAAAAATTTTCTAAGTGTTGGGCCCAAGTATTCCCAAATGTGTTTTTATCTATACTTAGCCAAATTTCACCTTCATATCACCCAAAACATTTCCCAATACTCACTTGAATACTTAGCCATGTTTTCACACCAAAATTCAAGTCTCAAAACCCTCATCCAAAACTAAGGATTTCCTTCAAGATTCAAGCCTCCATTTTCAATCTTCATCAAGAGTTTCTTCAAAGCTAAGATGTAGTTTTTGGCCATTGGGTCCTTTCATCTATGGTACCCTAATCTTATATTTACTCAATTTGCATGATTTAAATTTTATTTTGTAAATGAGTTTACTATTATGAACATGTCTATGAACTACGTTAAAGCTGGATAAAGTTATGACTATTTTGCTTTGTTTTGAGCTATAAATCTTGGATCTAATGTAAAATTTGATGAGTGATTTTGATGTATATTACTTGAGGGTGCTACAAGGTGTTGATTTATGGTTTTACATGAGATTTTCTTGCATAATTTCATCTCTAAACTGTATGGTTTTATACTACCATTTCACACTTCTAAGTGTTTGTTAAAATGTCTGGTTATGGTTTTTTTGAGGAATTGAATGTTCAAAGCATGAGATATGATATGATTGATGTTATGATGATGAAATAAGCTTATGTATATGATAAAGACTAT
>JAOTQJ010130602.1:0-10195 GCA_025642045.1 Solanum sejunctum | reverse complement strand
GTGGCAATCTCACCTACGACCTTAGTGTTTGAGATACTAGCCCCTCGATTAGGTTATCTAGATTAGTCATGGTCTAATGCAAAACATTATATATAATATATCATATATTCAAGCTCTTTGCATCTTCATATAGTCATTCATATCATATTTCATGCTTTGGACCTTCAATTCCTCAAAAAACCACATCCAAATATTTTATCAAACACTTAAAGGGTGTGTAGTGCTAGTGTAAAACCATGCAATTTAAGATTGAAATCATGCTAGTAAATTTAATCTAAAAGCTTCAATAGATACATGATAACACCCTCAAGCAATAAACATCAAAACCCTTCACCAATCTTTTCAACAGATCTTAGATTCATAGGTCAGAACATGGTAAAACAGTCGCAATTTCATATGCTCAAACATAGTATGTAGTGATTTTCACCCAATAATCAAGATTCATGAATAAATCAACTTTAACTTGTGTAATTTGTAAGGAAAGAAAGCTTGGGCATCATGGGTGAAAGGAACCCATGAAATAAACCCACATACCTTAGCTTGGGGATGAACTTGGTGAAGATTGGAGGTGGAGTCTTGAAGCTTGAAGAAGAACCTTGAAGAAAATCCTTAGATATGGAAGAGGTTTTGAGACTTGAATTTAATATTGAAAAATATGGCTGTGTGTTGGAGTGATTATTGGAGAATGTTTAGGATGATATGAGGGTGAAGTGTGACTAAGTATAGGTAAATAAACATTCGGGAACACTTAGACCCAAGACTTAAAAGTCTTGGACAGAGTTAAAAAAAACAATCACAAATAACACCTCTGTGCACTACGGAAGCGGCGTGCTTTGCTCTCTGGAAATTGCATTCTTGAAATTTGATAATTGCTAATCTTTCGCTCTTAAATTATGATTGGACCATTCTCCACCTAATTTTGACCCCCTAAAAAATATGACATCGGATTTTTGAAATAACAAATGGAATTTTAGATATATGAAATTATGATTTCGGGCACTTTCGAGGAACATTTCCAGGCACTTTTTGGGATCGTTTCACCCACCAACCCTTGGTACACCCTCATACAAGATACATTGAATCCCCTCAACAAATCTCATAATAAATCATAGATTGATAGCTCAAAACATTCTTAAACAGTCAACAATTCATGAAATTCAAACATTTTATAATCAAATTCTTAATAAGAGATACCCATAAATAATCCAACTTGAAAACATACAACTTACATAAAAATAAAGGTTGGGCACCACGGATTAAAGGACCCAATGATTGAAACCCACATACCTTAAATTTGGGAATTTTCTTGATGAAGATTTGAATGAGAACTTGAAGCTTGAATGAATTTCTTGATATGCGAATATGAGTTTGGGACACTTGAATTTGGATGAAATATTTGGCTAAGTGTTAGAGAGGATTTTGAGAGTTTAATGAGTGATATGGATTTGAAAAATCACTAGGTATATGTATTTTTACGCCTATGAGGGCATTGGCCCAATAGAAAAACTGGCAACAAAATAACACTGGTCCTCACCCTGTCCGCATCGCACCAGGGGCACGAATCCTATTTAGATAAGGAATATGTAAAAAAATTATTTTTTGCCAAGGTTGCTCTAAAATTGGGGTTATACCAATTTCCCACACAATTTTTCACCCAATCACCAACCTTAAATTCAAGGTTCCTCCTCTTCACATTGACATAGGACTTTTGTCTACTTTGGGCTATTTTCATTCTCTCTCTTACTAACCTCAACTTCTCAATGGACTCCATAACTAAATACAGGCCTAACAAAGCCCATCTCCCCTACCTCAACCCATCCAACTGGGGACCTATAATGTCTACAATAAAGGGCCTCAAAAGGGGTCATCAACTACTTGAACGATAGCTATTGTTGAAAGCAAACTCAATGAGTGGAAGATGGTCATCCCAACTACCCTTAAACTCCAAAGCACAAACTTTAAGCATATCCTCAAGAGTTTGGATAGTTCTTTTGCCTTGTCCATCCATTTGAGGGTAAAAGGTCGTACTAAGCTTAACCTTAGTGCCAATACCTCTTTTGAAGGACTTCCAAAAGTGAGAAGTGAATTGAGCACCATGATCATATGATAGAAAAAGGAACCCCATACAATCTAACCAATTCATGAATATACAATTTCTCATAATCTTTGGTACCATAAGTAGTTTTGACCAGTAGGAAATGAGTTGACTTTGTCATTCTATTAACCTCAATCCAAGTAGAATCAAAATGCCTTGTAGTCATAGGTAACACAACCACAAAATTCATGTTAATTTACTCCCATTTTCAAGTAGAAATCTCTGTATCATAGGCAAGGCCACCCAGCCTTTGATGCTCACCTTTAACTTGTTGTCAACAATGACAACTGGATACAAATATAGCAATATCTTTCTTCATACTACCCAACCAATACACTTCCCTCAAATTATTATACATCTTTGTAGAACCGGGATAAATAGAAAAGGAGGAATTAGAAGCCTTATCTAAAACCTTCTTTCTCAAGTCATCTACACTAGGCACACATAACCTACCTTGGTACCTTAAGGCACCATCTCCCCCTTGGGAGAAAACCTCTACCTTACCAACTCTCACCACGTCCTTCAAATCTAACAAGGCAGGGTCAATATCTTGCTTTGCCTTTACATCCTCAATAAATGAAGATTTAGTACCACCAACAACCACCACACCACTACTATCAACCTCTTGCAACATAACCCCCAATGTAGCCAACTGATGAACCTCTCTAGCCACTTCTTTGCCAGATTATCAACATGAGATAGCCTAACGATAGACACCCTACGTAGAGTATCGACCACAACATTAGCCTTACCAGGGAGTTAATGTACACTCATATAAAAATCTTTAAGGAGCTCTAACCACCTTCTTTGTCACAAGTTGAGATCTTTTTGGGTGAACACATATTGGATATTGTTATGATAGATAAACATATCAACATGGACCCCATACAAGTTATGATACTAAATTTTAAAAGTGAATACCACGACAGCCAATTCAAGATCATTGGTAGGATAATTCTCTTCATGCACCTTAATTTTTCTGGAGGCATAATGTCTTGATCCAAAATTAAGCCCTAGACATGACACGATGAATGGGGAACCCAAGGAAGCCTCTTAGCATATCATTACACATCCTTTGTTACGAAAGCAATGATACAACAAAAATAGATAGAAAAAGGGGATATACGAGACTCAGGGGCATCTTTTATACCATAGAAACATAACAAGCCAACAATTTAGCATGAACATGTTATATGGTTCCAACAACACCTCTAATACATTGATAGGAGCGGGGGCCGAGACATTTCCCGGGCTCACCCTCATAATCATAGGTTTCTAACATAAGAAGAGTCAATATATATCATATATCAAGAGAAATATGTCCTTAGAGTTGAGGATTCACCAATTTCATTTGATAGAAATGTACTAGGGACGTGAAGGAGGAGGAGGATCAAGTGGGGCTCCACTTCCTACATGGTAACATCATGTAGGAATAGAGTATGTGTTAGTACATTTGAATATACTAAGTATGTAACACACAATGCAACAAAAGAGATAGGCAACATCTAAAAAATGCATAATCATAAGTAATGGATAGTATAATAACAATATGACATGTATGAATGATGGTTGAAGTAAAACATACTTATATAGGACATATTACATTTGTAAGAACAGACCAACATTATGATGGATTCTCGTGCCCTACATCCATGGTGATTGATGTATTAACCCCTCAATTGGTTTATGGTTGTCTCACCTACCATCCATAGTGATTAAGGTGTCAACTCCTCAACTTGTTAATGGTTGTCTCACCCTATCACCCATGGTAATTGAGATATCAACCCCTTAATTGGTTGATGGTTGTCTCATCCTATAATCCATGGTGATTGAGGCATCACCTCCTCAACTAAGCATGGTTAACTTGAAATACTATAAGTACTTTTCATGGAAACAACTCATATAAACATTTCTTCGCCATTATAAATTCATTCAAGTCATAGGTCATACAATAGATCATCAATAGCTTAAGAATCCAAAACTGGACATTTTATCAAACACTTCGCGATTATGTAATGGTGGTATAAAACTATGCCATTCAAGAGTGAAATCATGCAAGAAAACATGAAGTAAATAAACCCACCAACACTTGGTAATACCCTCATGCAATATACATCAAAGACCTTCATCAAATCTCAAGATAGATCATCGATTCAAAGCTTAAAACATGGTTAAACAGTCACACTTTTATGAAACCCTAACATAATTCATAGTCAAATTCATAGTAAGTAAGACCTATCTATATCAACTTAGAAACATGACACTATGTAAAAGAGGAAACTTGAGCACCATGGGTTAAAGGAACCAATGGTTGAAACCCACATATCTTAACTTTGGAGAATTTGTTGAAGAAGATTTGAATGTAGACTTGAAGCTTGAGTGAATTCCTTAAGATTCGGAATGAGATTTGGCACTTCAATTTTGGCTGAAATATTTGTCTATATGTTTGAGAGAGTATTAGGGAATTGTATGATATGGTATTGAAATATTACTAAGTATAGGTATTTTTACGCATGGGATGGCTTAGGCTGAAGACCCAAAAGCCTTGGACCAAACAATGAAAATTGGGTGAAATTAACACTGATCCGCGCCCTGGTTGCGTCATGCTAGGGGTGCAGATCAACACTAGATAAGGAAATTTATGGATTTTAAAATTTTGACATGGTTGCTCTAAAATTAGTCTTAGGCCCATTTCCTACTAAATGTAGCCCCTAATCATGAATATGAAATTGGATTTTGATATCACACATAGATTTTTAGATATATGGAAATTATGATTCTAGGTAGTCCGAGGCACATTTTCCAGCACTTTTGGGGATCGTTTTAATTTCACCCCCTAGGGAGAATTCATCCCCAAATGTCAAATAAACATACATAAGAAGGATAATCACGAAGAGAACAGCCCCAACAAGAATGCAACAATGCACTTAAACATCATTTTCAAAAATCTCAACATAAGTGTGAAAATCACCATGAACTCATCAACATAAACATGAATGCATGCAAATGACATAGGAAATGAAACATAAGAATTGAAATCACATAAGGGACTTAGAATTAGTACCTTAGGATTCAGTAGAATGGATGATATAGGGACATTGCTTTTGCATATCCATCTCGATCTCCCATACAACACTTTTGACGTGTTGATTCCTCCAAAGGACTTTAACAGAAGCCACATCCTTGTTCCTCAACCTATTCACTTGTCTATACAAGATTTCTACTGGAATCTCTCATAGGTATTCAACAACACCCACAATATCCAATGGGACAATATCATTTAGGTCACCCACACATTTTCTCAACATAGACACATGAAAGACCAAATGAACTAAGTCTATTTCACTAAGCAAGTCCAACTCATAGGACACCTTACCAATCCTCCTCAACACTCTATAAGGACCAACATATCTTGGAATCAATTTACCTTTCTTACCAAAATGAACCACACCCTACATGGGTTGTACTTTCAAATAGACCCAATCACTAACCTTAACTTTAAGCTCTCTTCTAATCATATCAACATAGGACGTTTGACGACTTTGGGCTATTTTCATCCTTTCCCTAATCAATTTTATCTTCTCCACAACCTCCATAAATAGATTCGAACCTTAGAAATCCCTTTTCCCTACCTCAAAACCTCCAAGGAGGGACCTACAATGTCTACCATAGAGAGCCTCAAAAGAAGCCATACAAATACTAGAATGATAGCTATTGTTGTAAGCAAACTCAATCAATAGAAAATGATTATCCTAACTACCCTTAAACTCAAATATACAAGTTCTAAGAATATCCTCAAGAGTTTGGATAGTTCATTTGGCTTGGCCTTTTGTTTGAGGGTGAAAGGTCGTACTAATTTATACCTTGGTACCATGTCCTCTTTGGAAAGACCTCCAGAAGAGTGATGTGAATTGAGCACCATAATCCAATATGATAGACAAAGGCACCCCATGCAATCTAACCATATCATGAATGAACAACTTAAGCATATTCGTCGGCACCATAAGTAGTCTTAGAATGTAGAAACTCAGTCAACGTTTTCATTCTATCAATCACAAAGCAAATAGAATCAAAATTTTTGTAGTAGTAGGCAACCAAACCACAAATCCATGTTAATTTCCTCCCACTTACAAGTAGGAATCTCCATGTATGGGGTTAGGCCACCTGGCCTTGTTTCTTGGCTTTGACTTGTTGGCAATAATGACAATCGAATACAAATTTGACAATGTCTTTCTTCATGCCTCCTACCTAAACATATCGCTCAAATCTCTATACATATTTATAGAATTAGGGTGAATGGAATAGGAAAAATTATGAGCCTCATCAAGAATCTTCTCTGTCAAGCCATTAACACTTGGAATACGCAACCTACCTTGGTACCTATGGGAACAATATCCCCCTTGGGAGAAAACCTCCACCTTGCCATCTCTCAAAAAGGCCCTCATTCTAACAAGGAGGGGTCAAGATCTTGCTTTGTTTTTACCTCATCAACCAAGAAAGATTTTGAACCGTCAACAACCACAATACCACCATTATGAACCTCTTCAAACCTAACCGCTAATCTATCCAACCGATAAACCTCCTCAGACACCTCTTTTCCCCCATTATCAACATGAGCTATGTTTCCCATTGACACCATACTCAAAGCATAGACCACAATATTAGCCCTACTAGAGTGATAATGCATACTCACATCATAATCCATAAGGAGTTCTAACCACCTTCTTTTTCTCAAGTTGATGTCTTTTTGATAAACACATATGGAGTCTCTTATGATCGGTAAACACATCAACCTGCACCCCATACAAATAATGATGCCAAATTTCGAAAGCAAATACCACGACAGCTAATTCAAGATCATGAGTAGGATAAATCTTTTCATGCGCCTTAAGTTTTCTAGAAGCATAGGCTATTACCTTACTATTTTGCATCAAAACACAACCCAAACCAATATGAGATGCTTTCATAATACACAACAAACCCTTCCAATCCTTTTTATAAAGACAATATAGGAGCAGAGAGAAGCTTATCCTTCAAGGATTGGAAAGTCTTTTCACACTCATTAATCTACACAAATTTAGCCTTCTTTTGGGTAAATTTTGTCATGGGAGAAGCAATGGAAGAGAATCCATTCACAAACCTTTGGTAATAACATGCTATGCCCATAAATCTTTTAATATCTAATGGGGTTAAAAGTCTAGGTCAATTTATAATCACTTCTATCCTTTTAGGATCTACCTTAATACCATCCCCCGACACCACATGGCCTAGAAAGAAAAGCTTTTTCAACCAAAATTCACACTTCTCATACTTAGCGTATAACTTCTCTTCCATCAAATTTTGCAACACCACCCTCAAATGAATCACATGCTCCTCTTTACTATGAGGGTAGATAGATATTATCAAGGAAAACAATAACAAACAAATCAAGGAAGTGTTTAAAGACATTATTCATAAGATCCATGAAGATAGCTGGTGAATTGGTCAACCTAAAAGACATAACCACAAATTCATAATGTACATACCTAGTATGGAAAGTCATCTTAGGAATGTCATACTCCCTCAACTTCACTTGGTGATACCTAAATCGAAGAATAATCTTACAGAAGTGACTCCCTTGAAGTTGGTAAAAAAGATCATCGTTCCTTGATAATAGGTACTTATTCTTGATAGTGACTCTATTAAGTTGCCAGTAATCATTGCACATTCTAAGAGAACCATCCTTATTCTTCACAAACAACACTAATACACACCAAGGTGATTGGCTAAGACTAATAAAACCCTTCTCCAACAAGTCCCTCAATTGCTCCTTCAACTCCTTTAACTCTACCGAGGCCTTACAATAAGGAAGAATAAAAATAGGTTAAGTGTGAGGAAGGAGATCTATGCCAAAATATATTTCTCTTTGGGAAGAAACACCAGGAAGCTTACAAGACAAGACATCTAGGAACTCATTAACAACCGAAACTGACTCTATGGGAAGGAATTTAGACTCAACATTCCAAACCCTCGCAAGAAGAAAGAGACTCCCCTTAGAGATCAACTTTTGGGCTTTAATGCAAGAGATAAACCTACCCTTGACTACCACATTATGACTCTCCCACTCAAGGATGGATTCCTTTGGAAATTAGAATTTGACCCTAAGAGTCCTACAATTAATAGAGGCATAATATGCATGCAACCTATCCCAAGAATGACATCCAAATCTAACATATCCAACTCAACAAAATCACAAGGAAATATTTTATGTAAAATGCAAATGGGATAATTCGTTCAAACCTATCTAGCAACAATAGATGCCCCAATGGGAGTTGACACCTCATAAGACTCATACAATAATTTGGGCTCAGCATGAATCTTTTTGGAAGCAAAAGGAGTAACAAAAGAAAGAGTGGCACCCAGGTCTAATACATATCAAAATAAAAAACTTTTGACATATTGATGATGACATCGTACACCTCACCAACCCCTTGTGTTCCTTAGAGTGGATAGAATTGATTGTGCCTTGGGGCACCACTTTGTTAGCCTCCTCTACCCAAAGGAACGATATTAGCACCCCATCCTTGTAGGTGAAAATCTTTACCCTTGTTTTGATTTTGAGGAAAATCAACATTCTTGAAACCCATTTCTCCACAACTAAAGCAAGCATTAGTGTCCCTCAAATATAGGACATGATGGCCTCTACCACATCTTGGGAACATAGGTCTAGGCACCACACCACCACTTCCTTGAATCTATGGATTATGATTATCAAATCTACTACTAGGAACATAGGAAGACCCTTGGCCTTGTTGAAACCGGCCACCCTTAGGAGTTTGGAACTTACCATCAAAATGGGCTTGCTTGGCCTCACTACTACTCCTCTTCCTTAAACTTTCCCCTTTCAATTTTTTGGCATAAGTCATTAGGTGAGACAAATACATGTCACTAATCAATATAATGGTACACCACTCCTCATTCAAAAAGTCAGATACACCCATCATAAACTTGGTCATCCTCGAACTCAGGTCGACAATCAAGTGTGGAGCATATTTAGATAGTTGGTTGAACTTGAGGGCATGCTGTAGCACACTCATACATCCTTGCTTCAAATTAACTCCATCATTTTGGTCTCACTAAGCTCAATAGGAAAGAACCGATTGAGGAAAGCCGCATTAAACTCCTCCCAAAGGATGACATTGTTGTTCCCTTTCTCCTCCTTCCATTGAGTATACCATATTTGGGCCACCCCCTTGAGTTGGTAAGATGCCAACTCTGCCTTCTCTTCCAATCTAACACCAATAATAGCCAACATTTTGCATACCTCATCAATATATTCTTGAGGGTCCTCATCCATTTTGGACCTATTGAACTACAGTGGGTTTATCCTGATAAAGTCCTTCATAGAAGATGCTAGAGTAGGATCATGAGCGGCTTGGGCCCCTAAAACGACCTCGAAAAGTGCCTAAAATATGCCTCTAAATGCCCAAAGTTTTAATGTCTATATATTTCAAAACTAGTTTTCTATTTCAAAAATACGACTTTATATTCTTATTCAGGGAGTTAAAATTGGGGGAAAAAGGGTGTAACCCCAATTTTAGAGCAATGAAATCATAATTTCAAATTTTCAAAATTTAGTTTCCAGAGACGATCGGTGATAGTACACGATGTGCAGCTATCACGGACATGTGTTATTTTGGCTTCCAAGACAGGTCTACATCGTGGACCTCTATACTTCGATGCTAGTGATTTTTATCTCAGTTCAAGGCTTTAGGGTCTTGGGCCTTAGTGTTGCCAAACGTGTTTCTACCTATACATAACTTTATTTCACCTTCAAATCATCCCAAAACATTTCCCTGTACTCCCCATAAATACTTAGCCATATTTTCACTCCAAAATTCAAGTCTCAAAACCCTCATCCTAATGTAAGGTTCTCCTTCAAGGTTCTTCTTCAAGCTTTAAGTCTCCATCTCCAATGTTCACCAAGTTCATCTATAACCTAAGGTATATATTTTGAAGCTATTATGTTCTTCCACCCATGGTGACTAATCTCCTCCTTACTCAATTTGCATGATTTAAAGTTGATTTTACATGTAATCTTGCACATTACGAAATTTACTG
>JAOTQJ010130580.1:0-10196 GCA_025642045.1 Solanum sejunctum | reverse complement strand
CATTGCATTCTATCTCCTGATCATTTATAAACATGTGAGTGTTTTTGTGAAACTTATGATAAATGCACTTGATCCCTAGTGTTATTAATATATGACAGTTGTTGTGATTATTGAACTATATGCTATGTGAACTGTGAACTGTTAGGCTGGACTGACTATATGCAGGTTGTGGTTGGAGTGTCAAGAGTACCAGTATTCTATATTACTTAATTTTGAGTTTATTAGTCCACTTGTTGAGTACCGCGTGATTTTCTTGGTACTCACCCCTTGTTTCTACACTCGCATAGGTGGTGATCTCAGACAGTGAGAAGTATTTCCTTATACGTTAAGGATTCTCCGGAGACGAAGAGAGGTAGTTGTTGACATCTGTCTAACTCTCTTGTTCCTATTTCTTCTGTACCTATTCTATTTGAGAAGAAGGATAGTTGGACTTATATTTTCTTGATTTTCTGTATTTCTAATGGCTTATACGCGTGACAACCCGTCCTTGGATGGGATTTAAATTTATGAAAATTTGCAGTTTGAGTTTATTTATTTTAAGTGATTTCGCGCGTTATATTATTATTATTATTATTATTATTATTATTATTATTATTATTATTATTATTATTATTATTATTATTTTGAATTAAGGCTGGCTGGCTCTGGTGGGATTGAGCAAGTGCCATCACGCCCAATTTTCAGGTCGTGACAAGTTGGTATCAGAGCCTAGGTTCGTAAGTCTCACGTGTGTATAAGCCAAGTCTAAATAGAGTCTTGAGGATTGGTACGTAGACATATGTACTTATCTTTAAGAGGCTTTGAAGACTGTTAGGAAACTTCTTTTTATTCATTCTCTCTTATTGTGCCTGGTTGTTTTCGTTAGTAATGAGTAGTACCTATACTCTCTTAACAGATGGCAAGGACTAGAGCTACTACTGTTGGTAGAGGTGAGGCTACTGCTGAGGGAATTGTTGGAACCCTAGTTAGGGGTAGGGGTAGAGCTCGAGTCTAAGATCGTGCTCGTGGAGCAACACCAGCGAGAGGTCGTCTAGGGAGGTCTCTTCAGAGCCTACGATCGACCTTAGAAGGAATCAAGTTCCTTCAGAGCATGTGTCCTCGCCTTTGCTGCAGGATACTTTATTAAGGGTACTGAGTGTACTTGAGAGTTTTGGTCCGAATGGTAATGTAAGAGGCACGCCAGGTGATTCTCAAACCATAGGAGGAGCTCAGACCCCAGACCTACATCATGTTTCATTGGTCCATAATCCGGTAGAACAGTCAACAGTAGATACCCGAGTTGAGATTGATCCTACACCAGCTATTGTAGTTCGGGAGCACCTTCGGTTGCATTGACTGAGAGTGAACAGCGTTGCTATGAGATGTTTAGAAAAATGAACCCACCTCACTTTCAGGGTGGAAGGACAGAGGATGCTTATGAGTTTCTAACTACTTGTAGGGAGCTGTTAGATACTGTTGGCTTAGCTAAGTCACACGGGGTTCGATATGTCACTCTTTAGCTTCATGGGCCAGAAAGAGAATGGTGGAGGACATATTTAGGGTCATTACCTGTGGGATCTCCTACAGTGTCTTGGGAGATGTTCTCTGGCACTTTTTACGATAGATTTGTTCCTTGGAGTGTGAGGGAGGAGAGTTAGTTGAAATTTGAGAGTCTGAGGCATGATGGCTTATCAGTCATCGAATATGAGACCCGTTTCTGCCAGTTATCTAGACATGCTACAGCCATCATTCCCAATGAGATAGATAAAATTCATAGGTTTGTGAGGGGATTGACCTATTCTATTCGACAGGCAGTGTTTAGGGTGTTTAGAGATGGGGCCTCTTTCCAGTCTGTTGTGAGTGTTGCTAAGGAGGCAGAGCTGATGGAGAGAGAATAATTTGGGGACCCTAAGAGGGCTCGTGGATTCGATCAGTTTTTCGGTACCTTATCTGGAGGTAAAGGGTTCTATAAAAGGGGTAGTTCATCCCAGCGTCGAGGACCAGTTCATGCATCATTTCCTGCTTCAGAGAGTGGTCAGACACATCGTGGGTCTACAGGGCAAGACAACTATGGTAGTTCATCAGGACCTGCACGTCAGTCACAGAGTCAGAGGTTTTGTTATGGGTGTGGAGATCTTGATCATTTGATGAGACAATGTCCCTTATTGGCGGGACAAGGCGCGCCCAACCACAGATCTTCAGTTCAGACTAGACCACCAGCACCACCACCATACAGAGGGCGAGGCAGAGCTCAAATAGACAGAGGTGGTCACATTCCCGGTAGAGGAACAGATGGTTCCATAGTCCCACAGAATGGGGTAGGGGCATTACTCAGACAAGCGGTGGCAGGGGACCACATTGCTATGCATTTCCAGGGAGGCCTGAGGCAGAAGCTTTTGATGCAGTCATTACAGGTATTGTTCCTGTTTGTCATCGGCCTGCATCTGTTTATTTGATCCTGGATCTACCTACTCTTATGTATCTACATACTTTTCATCTGAGTTTGACTTATTGTGTGATCGGATGTCGGTACCTGTGCATGTTTCTATACCAGTAGGTAAACCTTTAGTGGTGGATCAAGTATATCGATCTTGTCTTGTTTCTTTGACTGGTATGATATTTGGGTGGACATGATTATTCTGGATATGGTAGATTTTGATGTTATCTTGGGGATGGATTGGCTTTCTCCTTATCATGTTATCCTTGACTGCTATGAAAAAACTGTAACCTTAGCCATGCCTGGTGTCCCAAAGATTGAGTGGAAGGGAGATAGTGGTTCTTATCCTAATAAAATCATCTCCTACATTCATGCCCAGAAATTGGTTGATAAGGGGTATTTGTCTTACTTGGCCTGATACTAGTATTGAACCACCTTCTATAGAGTCTATCCCTGTGGTTTAGGAGTTTGTCGATGTGTTTCCTACTATCCTTCCAGGTGTTCCACCTGATAGGATATTAACTTTCCCATTGACCTAGAGCCAGGCACTAAGCCCATCTCTATTCCTCCGTATAGAATGGATCTAACTGAACTGAAAGAATTGAAGGAGCAACTCCAAGACCTGTTAAGTAAAGGATTTATTCACCCTAGTGTGTCACCTTGGGGTGCCCCGGTCTTGTTTTTGAAGAATAAAGATGGGTCTATGAGGATGTGTATAGATTATAGATAGTTAAACAAAGTAACTGTCAAGAATAAGTTTATAAGATTATTTTTGACACTAGATGATGATGTGCCCATCTACTTCCTTATATCTTCCGCTGATTAGTAGAATGTATGAATGAATGAATGTGATAAGGCCAAGTGATTTGCTTGGGGACTAGCAATAGTCTCTGGGTGTCAACCACGTCTTAGATACCCTCCAAGACGTGACAGCCTAGTAATTATTATGTCTTGTTTGTTTATCACAATGTAATTACACTGTCATTACAATTATGGTGTTTGGTTGCAAAGTGTAATTATCAATTTATATTAATTTTAAAAAATAAAAATTAATTATCTAAAATTAAAAATTTATATTAGACAAATAAAAATATTTATAAATAGTATTAAATTAACTAATAAGAGATATATCGTCTTTTGAGAATGTATTAATTAATAAACATATATTCTTAACTAGTATTTTAAAAATTAATTTAGATTTTTCAAATTGATGTATTTTAATTAAATTAATCATAAGAATTAAAAGCATAAGTTTTGTACGAACATATAAAATGTAATGTTTGACAAAAATATAAATATTACAAGTATAATGTCATTACAAGATTTTTAAAATATTTGACAAAAAGATAATCTATCAAATCTAACTAAAAAAATAAATGGTTTGTAATCTAAAATATCAAGTCATATATACTACCAAAACAAATGAAATTAAAAACACAACATAAATTCTAAATTCAAAATAAACAACAACAACAATAACAATATTACCCTAATGCCTCAAAGACTCCCTTCTATTGCAAGGTAAAGGGAGGTCAGATGTATGCAGTCTGACCCCTATGTTTAAAAACATAGCGCGACTGTTTTCGGATGACCCATGATGAGCGTCAAAAGTTGCATTGACTAACTGCTACTTCACAATTGAAAGAAGCGCAGACAGTTTAAAGAGACATTTTGTTTTATTTCATCATACCCCAAAGCCAAAAAATAGTAAATCTTTGGCTCCATCCGAGATTGATGGAAATCTAAATTCAAAATAAAAAATTAAAAAAATCATAATAATCTTATGTCAAATATTAACATAATGTACATAAATATGATTTAAAGAAAAACATTTGTTTATAACTTTATCTAACAATGAATTCAACTTTAATTTAAAAATTAGAATACTAACAAAATCATATATAGAATAAATAAATAAGATAAGATAAGATAAGATATTGGGATAAATTGTATGAAATCATATAAAGTAAAGATTGAAAATGAGAATGAAATAAAAAATATATATTATAAAATAAAAAATATTTTTAAAAGACATTGAAATAATAAAAATAAAAAAATAAAATTATAAAACTAAAAAACAAATTAAAATAAAAAATAAAAGAAAAATAAAAGAAAAAAATGAAAAAATAATCAACTTACAATTACATCATGTAATTACTTGCAATTTCTAATCTTCCTATGAATTGGAGAGTGTGATTACACTCTGCCAATTATATCCAATTATTTATTAACTAAGTAATTAAATATCCAATCAAACAAGCCAAACAATATAATTATATTCAATTACACTAGCCCAATTGACAGGGTGACAACAATGTTGTGATAGTATTGATTAAAATTGCAATCCATGTATTCAGTCGGCTCTATTTTTACTTATAAAATATGGAGTATTTTCTAAAGTATTTTTTTCTATAATTTAATTTTTTAATTGACAACTATAGTTGTTCATTAAATACTCCCTTCATTCATTTTTATTTGTCACTATTTCATTTATCAAGGTCAAACTATATGAACTTATCTCAACATTTTAAGATGTATTTTGAATCATATTAATATGACAAGGATTGTAACTTATAACATTTTTCGTACAGTTTTCAATCATCTAAATTTTTGATTTTAAATATTCAACTTAGTTACTTCAATTTAGCTTTGAAATTTAGTCAAGTTAACCTAAAAAAATGAAATAGTGGCAAAGAGAATAACGTGGCATATTATCGTCGAGAAATAGCATATGTCATATGACTTTATTTTAAATTTTATTGGTTAACTTGAGTAAGTTGGGACTCAATGTTGATTTCTAGTATAGAGAAACTATTGTGGAAATTTATTTATATCTCTTTCTAATAATAATTTCACGTAGTAATGGCTCATCCATACATATCCTTTGTGATACTGATATATTTAATATGAATTCTTTTTTTTTTTCTCAATCATAACCAGAAGTTTTTTATGGTACTTTATCATATGCTTTTTCATACAATATTAAAAAAAATCTCAAAGTTATTTATACTTCGCCTGATTATGTCTATAGTCATATTATTACATAAGGTTAATTCAATTCTTTTGAGGTTAATTAAGAGTGTACTGATTTTTTTCCATAATTGTTTACTCATGCAAGTGAGTATGAATGTGAAGTCATAATCAACTAGTTAACCATCAATTTAAAATCTTACCAAAAATTATGTACAAACTAGAATACCTTTTACAAGCCTATTAAGGAAAACAATTTTTTCTTTTTTTAAAAAAAAACTGGTGGCCATAACAATGGGTAGTAGAGTAGTGGTTGTTGAAACTCTATTAGAGTAACAAAATTACTAAAAATGAATCTTAAAGTACATCTTCCATCTCAATTTAGTTATCATAATTTTTATGTTTAAATCAAATTATATAAATTTTAATTAATATTTAAAATATATTTTTAATTATACTAAAATAAAAAATTATAATATAATATTATTTTTCTTATGATTTTTGAATATTTGAATTTTTATTTTAAAATATTTAACTTAATCTAATTTACCTATAAAAATTAATTAAATTAACTTTCGAAAAATATATCATCGGTGTTGAATATTTGTCCTGAGTTTTTTTTACCATAATTAGGTTTTCCTTTTAGGAAAAAAAATAGATTTTCTTCATATTTGGCAAATTCTTATTCTGATAGAAAAAGAAAAATAGAATTTCTCCATATTTGACGAATCTTTTTTCCAATAGGAAAAGATCTATGACTCTACAAATAGAGGCTCGTTCCTTCTAGTTTGGTAACATTCACAATGTATAAGGGCTTGAGAGTTTTGTAGAGGGAGAGAAACGGTGAGTCGCAAGTGTTGTGTTAACACTTATGTGAACCTCTTTGTATTGCGAGTGTGTTAACACTTGTGTGAACTTCTTTGTATTCCCAGTGAATTGGTGAGGTTATTTCTCTCGATATTTTGTACTCTTTTTTATATAGTGGATCGTTCATCTCCTCTTGTGAATGTAGGTCAATTGACTGAATCACGTTAAATATTGTATCTCTCTATAGTATGTTTCTCGTTTATTTTCATACTCATAAAATTGCTTTATTAGCTTCCACATAAATGCTTGATTCTTATTAGTCCTAGCAATCGGATAGTAGTAACGTAATTCATGAGTGATCTATTCTAATATGGTAAGAAAATCTTGGAACCTGACAAATTTTTTAAAGACAAGTCCATTTTTAAGATTTTTCTTGAAAATGTATTCACACTTGATTTGACCGGCAGTAAAGGGGGATATTATTTTTTTTTTCTCTTTTTTGGTCAAGGTGAACATGTCCCATTTGCAACGAACAAAACCATCAACGGCACTTGTCATAATACTCGCTCTATTTAAAAACATAATATTCCTTTCATCTATCTTATTTTATGTGTCATTTTTTAATTTAATATAATATTTAAAAAAAATTAAAAGTTATGGTACAAAAATCATTCTTAGATATTTGTTTGGCTAATAATTATTTCATTAATGATAAAGAGATAATTTTAAAGATAAATTATTTCTAATTTGAGTAAGATGACATTCTAAAAGATAATTTTAAAGGTAAATTATTTCTAATTTTAGTAAGATGACATTCTTTTTAGGAAGGACAAAAAAAAGAGTGTCACATAAAATAGGACGGAGGGAATATGATTAAATTTGACATGAAATTTTTAAAAAATAAAAAATATATTTAAATTTTATGATTCTAAATTAAAATAATATCAAATGTATCAAAATATCTTTTAATTTTGTGATTTTAAATATGTTACATAGAAAGTTGAAGTTTTAATTTGCCAAAAAAGAAAAAAAAATATTTTTTAAAAAAAATAGACTAAAAAAGAAATTAAGATAGAGGAAGTAATAAATAAAATAATCGAAGACCTATTAGATCTATTGATAGGGACAGGTTGACCATGTCATGGCAAATGAACAACACAGAGCATCGAACGTGTTTTAAAGACCTATTTTGAACATGGTCTAAGAATCGGAAAATGTCCTGAGTTCGAATTACAGTATTAAAAAAATATTAAATGTTGATGTTATCGTACTTGGTTTAACCAATGAAATTGTCAATTAAAAACTTGAACTATTGAAAAGCACATTAAGGAGTACAAGTTTTATGATAATATGTCGTGTACAAAATTTTGGTGCACTTCAAACTTTAAAAATTCTGAATTCGTCTCTAACAAATTAAAGATCTCTGTCCCTCGTACACTCTAGGGGAAGTTTAGAATATCTTATTCTATCGGTACAATAGTTATATATTGTGAATTTTTGTCGAACCCATTGAAGTTTTCTATATTGAGGGCCATCTAAATCTTGGAAAGCCTTTTGATCCCACCATTTCTTGCCATTGGTGTTACAAACTTGCACCTCTTGTGGGGTGACAGCCTCACAGCCATCGATGTGGAATGACGTGTAGGAGGCGGTGAATGGCGCTCTAGACCAATCGGTTTTCTCTAATCCCCCTCTCGTGGCCCAATCATCCGCGTTCCATAGGCTTGAGTAGATCTTCATTGGCTGATTGAACGGGAATTTCACTCCGATGTCTTTTGAATTCTTGAACACTCTTATTGGGACATCATCCACAAAAATCCTATAATTTTTATAAATAATTAGACATGACATGACATATCTCTAATTTGCGCAAAACATAACTCTAGATTGAAAAGTATATAGATAGAGAATTAGTAAGTAGTCGAGCCCATTTTTTCTCTTACACAATCTGAAAAGTGTTCCACAGAACAGAATAGGAATGAAAGTCTTTTGTTGGATCAAACCAGAGATAGATTCTCTGTTCTCTGTCTCCTTTGCCTCCTGTGAATACATTTGTCTGCAGTATGTATGGTTGACCGGTCCTATTCCCGAGGAATTCGAAATCTATTTCATCATGTTCTGCATTGTTTGACGATAACTGGCGATAATTCCCCCCAAAAAAATATCAATATTAGTAAATAATCTCTTATAATTATTTATAAATTGAATGAAAAAAAAAAAGAGTTGCCTTGTGTTAAAATAAAAATACCTAGTAAAAAGAATATAAGATCAAAAATAAATTTATTACTCTTAATATCTTATTTTTTATGTGATATTCTTTTCTTTTTGGTCTGTCTCAAAAGGAATGTTACCTTTACTTTTAAAATTTTTTTTTTACCACAAATATCTAAGAATGATTTTAGACCACAAATTTCAAAAGTCTTCTTTTTTCTTTTTAAATATCGTGACAACTCAATAGATACCATATAAAATGAAATACGGGGAGTAGTATTTAGTACTAGTAATAAGATAGTATCTAGTACTAGCAATAAGATAGTAAATGATTACTTACATAAAATGCAGTGACAACACCAGCAGAATCTCCTCCAACAAGCTTCATTTTCATGCTGAAATGACCAAATAAATATGATCTCTTTGATTGAAATCCAGTTCCTTCAATCATCCAAAATTTCAAAAGTGAGTAGACATAGCATTCAACGATTTTAAGTCGTGAAATCATGATTTTCACTAGAAAAAGTAAATAAAATATACAAAAGAAAAGATATGAAAAAAGCCTAGGTGTGTAAACTTACTTTCTTCTTTTGAATTTGTTTGTCTGATTTTAATTTGGCATAGTATTTAAAAAATAAAGCTTTAAATTTTGTGGTTTAAAATTCAAAATATATAAAATACTTTCTCCGTTTAAAAAAAAGACATACTTTCTATTTTAATTTGTTTAAAAAAGAATAGTTTATTTTCCTTTTTGGCAACATTTTAATTTAAATTTTTTCCAAATAATATGTTTAAATTACAAGATTAAAGCACATTTTGGTATATTTGACATAAATTTTAATTTACAACCACAAAATCAAAAAGTTTCCTTTATTTTCTTAGACTTCATGTCAAATCAGTCTAGATCATTCTTTTTTAAATGGAAAGAGTATACCAAAATGTCATTTAATTATATGATTTTTAAAATGTCGCATCCAAAAAAATATATATATTCTTTTTAAAATAAACTAAAAATTAAACAAAAAATAAATTGAAACGAGAGAATACGTTATTTACCTGAAGATTTATCAAGAAGAAGCTCAGCAGTAGTGCCACCATTGAGGTACTTAATATGGTGACTAGACCAACTAGGTTCATAGTTATTCCAAAAAGGCACATCAATTGCCTGCCTTGGCACCCCACAATTTGCCAATATTGACAAATTCAAAACAAAACCAACTAAAACTCCCTTCATGCCCATTTCTAGTTTCCTATGTTTTGTTGAATGAGATATTGGTCAAATGGATGAGGCAAAGTTAATAGGGATATGGTTCATATTTATAGAGGGGATTGTGAATGTTAGTCTCTCTTGTCCATATGAAGAGTTGTTAACCTATAATTAGATATAATAATTTTAAAATAAAATACAGAATTATTTTATTTAATATTTAGTTAGAAGTATTAAATAATCTTTGGATTATTCATAGTGACAGAATAAATTGTCTTAGAATAATTTATTCAAAAATAATTAATTCCAAATTAAGTTCTTCTCAACTAAACGCTTATCTAAATGTACTGTTGAATTATTTTTTTTAATAAAATAAGTGAATAAATCAAAATCTTGATTTATCTTTTTCTTATTTTACTCTTTATTTTTTGATATATTTTATACCCTAACAATTTACTTCCTTCGTTTAATTTATTTGTCACTATTTCACTTATCGAAATCAAACTATATGAAATTTGACCAACATTTTATAATATATTTTTTTATTATATTAATAAGAAAAATGGTAACTTATAATATTATCGT
>JAOTQJ010130579.1:24751-34945 GCA_025642045.1 Solanum sejunctum | reverse complement strand
TACATTTGAATGTACTAAGTATATAGGATGCAATGCAACAATAGATAGACATTTCAGGCAAAATGCATAATAATACTCAATAGATAGCATAATAGTAAGATGACATGTATGAATGATACTTGAAGTAAAATCATGCTTATATAGAACATAATACACGTGTAAGGTGTAAGCATTCTTAGTGAAATCCAAGGGCTACCACCTCTTTGGAGAGGCGCATAAGGTACAGACCACTTCATGAGGTTGATGGAGTACAAATTCCCCAGCAAGGTTGATGGGTACAAACCCTCAACAATGATTGGGTACAAACCCCTAACAAGGTTACCCGAGCCTACAACCTCCCGAGTGAGGTTGGTCATCCCCAACACTATAGAGATAATATCATATACGTACATTCCTCTCATCATCGTATATATACATTCCTTTCATAATCATATACATATATTCCTTTCATCATCATACAATCATCGTATATAAATATTCTTTCATCATCATAAAGGTATTCAACTCATAAGGCATGCATTGGACCTTCAATTCCTCAAGAAATTATAATCTGTACATTTTATCAAACAATTGGCCGGTATGTAGTTCTAGTGTAAAACCATGTAATTCAAGTATGTTATCATGCAAGAAAATCTTATGTAAAACCATCAATAAACTCTTGGTAACACTATCATGCAATATACATCAAAACCCTTCATAAAATCTTACTATAGAGCTTAGATTCGTAGCCCAAAACATAGCAAAGTAGTCACAATTTCATAAACCCCAATATACTGTGCAGTGAATTTCATAATAAATGAGACCCATGAGTAAATCAACTTTAAATCATTCAAATTTTAAGAAAAGAAAGCTTGGGCATCATTGGTAGAAGGAACCCATGAAAGAACCCCACATACCTTAGCTTTGGAAATAAACTTGATGAAGATTGGAGATGGAGACTTGAAGATTGAATTACAATCTTGAAATCCGGATGTGTTTGAGACTTGAATTTAGGAAATTAAATATTTGCTAAGTGTTTAAGTGAGTATTGGGGAATGTATTCTATGATACGAGGTGAAATAAGGCTAAGTATAGGTGTTTTCATGCATGAGAACACTTACACCTAATACTCAAAAGTCTTGCACTGAACTAGCAAAACAGCTAAGAAAATACACATCTGCGCGCCCTGGCCTCATGACGCCAGGGACGCATAGAGGTCATTGCAATTCGTATTTTTGAAATTTCTAATTGTTTGCCTTTAAATAGGGGTTGGACCTATATAACACTCAATTTGACCCTCTATTCGAGAATATGAAGTCGGATTTTTGATATTACGCAAAGATTTTAAGATATATGGAAATTATGATTTTGGGAACTTTTGAGGCACATTTTCGGGCACTTTTTGGGTCGTTTCAATATCTTTCCCCTTGGTAACATTAGTCCCCGAATGTCACAAAAATATATATGAGAGATGCAAACATGACAATATCAACCAACATAAGGATTCAACAATGCACTTAAACTTCATTTCAAAAAATCTCAACATAAGAGTAATATCATCATGAACTTGTCAATTTAAACATGAATATATTCATATGTCATGGGCTGAATATAGACTTGAATATACGTAGAGGACTTAGATTTATATCTTAGGATTTATATGAGTTGGAAAGATAAGGATATCGCTTTTGCATGTCCACTTCAGCCTTCCAAGTAGCACTTTCAACTTGTTGATTTCTAAAAAGAACCTTAATGGAAGCCACATCCTTGTTCTTCAATCTCTTCACTAGCCTATCAAAAATCTGAAATAGAACCTCTTCATAAGTCAAGTTGTCTTCAGCTACCCCCAAAAAATAAGAGGCATAATAGCATCAGGGTTACCCACACACGTCCTCAACATAGACACATAAAAGACCGGATGAACCAATTCTATTTCTCTAGGCACATATAACTCTTAGGCCACCTTAGTCATCCTTCTCATTACCCTATAAAGGCCCATATATATAGGGATCAACTTTCCATTCTTGCAAAAATGGACCACACCATTCATGGGTGACACCTTCAAATACACCCAAGCACTAACTTTGAATTTGATGTCCCTTCTCCTTACGTTGGCATAAGACTTTTGGTGACTTTGGGCCATCTTCAACATCTCCCTGATTATCTTAACCTTCTCAAGATCTTCCATAACTAGATCTAGTCCCAACATAACCACTTCTCTAACTTCAAACCACCTAACTGGTGATCTATAATGTCTACCATCGAGAGCTTCAAGAGGAGCCATACCAATACTAGTATGATAGCTATTGTTGTATGCAAACTCAATCAATGGAAGATGATCATCCTAACTACCCTTAGGCTCCAATGCACAAGCCCTAAGCATGTCCTTAAGGATTTGTATAGTCCTTTTGGCTTGGCCATCCATTTGAGAGTGGAAGGTCATATTAAGCTTAACCTTTGTACCAAGGCTATTTTGGAAAGAGCTCCAATAATGTGAAGTAATTTGAGGTCGACGATCCGATATGATGGATACAGAAACCCTATGCAATCTCACCAAGGCATGGATATACAACCTAGCATACTCCTCAGCCCCATATATGGTCTTAACAAGTAGAAAGTGAACCAATGTCGTCATCCTGTCAACCACAACCCACGTGGAATCAAAACCCTTCATAATCTTAGGCAACCCAACTAAAAATTCCATTTTAGCTCTTCCCATATCGAAGTACCAACCTCTATATCTTGAGTTAGGCAACCCGACCTTTGATGTTTGACTTTGTCTTATTGATAACTATAGCAATATATACAAATTTTCCAATATCTTTATTCATGCCTCCCCACCAATACACCTCTCTCAAAGCTCTATACATTTTATTAGAATTAGGTTGAATAGAATAGGAAGAACCATGAGCCTTGTCAAGAATGCTCTCTCTTAAGCCATCAACATAAGGC
Source organism: Solanum sejunctum (assembly GCA_025642045.1). NCBI lineage: Eukaryota > Viridiplantae > Streptophyta > Magnoliopsida > Solanales > Solanaceae > Solanum > Solanum sejunctum. Next base: position 32,014 of record JAOTQJ010130579.1, on the reverse strand, counting down.
ACATATAACCTCCCTTGGTATTTAAGTGTACCATCTCCTCCTTAGGAGAAAACCTCCACCTTCCCATCACTAACCAAGGCCTTCAGTTCTAACAAGGAGGGATTAAGGTCTTCCTTAGATTACACCTCCTCAACCAATAAAGATTTAGAACCATCATCAACAACACCAACACAATTACACACTTCTTCCAACCTAACTCCCAATCTAGCCAAATGATGGACCTCTCTAGCCACCTATTTATGACCACCATCAACATGAGCTAGGCTACCTATAGACACCTACTCAAAGCATCCTCCACAATCTTAGACATAGACGGATGATAATGCACACTCATATCATAGTCCTTAAGAATTTCTAACCATCTCCTTTGCCTCAATAAGATCTTTTTGAGTGAAGACATATTGGAGACTCTTATGATCAGTGAACACATCAAGATGCACCCCATACAAGTAATGGTGTCAAATTTTTAATGCAAATACCATGACGGCTAGTACAAGATCATTGGTAGGATAGTTCTTTTCATGCACAATGAGTTTCCTAGTAGCATAGGCTATTGCCTTACAATTTTGCATTAGAATACAACCCAAACCAACCCTAGAAGCATCATAACATACAACATATCCCTCTATCCCTTCTGGTAGTGATAAGATAGGAGTGTACATAAGCTTATCTTTCAAAATTTAGAAGCTCCTCTCACACTCATTAGTACTCACAAACTTGGCCTTTCTTTAAGTCAATTTGATCATGGGAGAAGAAATAGAAGAAAACCTATTCACAAATCTCCAATAATAAACCACTAAGCCCAATAATCTTCTAATATTCGACGGGGTCAATAGTGTAGGCCAATTTATACTCACATCCATCTTTTTAGGATCCATCTTAATACTATCCTCTGACAACAGATGTCCTAGGAAGGCAACCTCCCTCAACCAAAATTCACACTTCTCATATTTGGCATATAAATTCTCTCCCATCAATCTTTGCAACATAACCCCTAAATGAGCCCTATGCTCCTCCTTACCAGAGAACAGATCAACATATCATCAATGAATACCACAACAAATGAATCAAGGTATGGTATAAAGACCCTATTCATGATGTCCATGAAGATGGCTGGTGCATTGGTCAAAGCAAAAGAGATCACAACAAACTCACAATGCCCGTACCTAATCCAGAAGGTCATCTTGGGAATATCACTCTCCCTCACTATAACTTGATGATACCCAGACCGAAGATCAATCTTATAGAAATGGCTAGCCCATTGCAGTTGGTCAAACAAATCATCAATCCTTAGAAGAGAATACCTATTCTTGATGGTGACCCTATTAAGTTGTCACTAGTCAATACACATGCTAAAGGACTAATCCTTTATTTTTAGAAATAACACTGCTGCACCCCAAGGTGATTGGCTAGGCCTAATAAATCCTTTCTCCAACAAGTCCCTAAATTGTTGCTTCAACTCCTTCAACTTCTTCAACTAGGCCGAGGCCATATAATAAGGGGAAATAGAAATAGGTTGAGTATCGGGAAGGAGATCTATACCAAAATCTATTTACCTTTTGGGAGCAACATTAGGAAGATCATTTGGAAAGACATCAAGGAACTCATTTACAACCAAAACTGACTCTATAGAAAGGACTTTGGACTCCACATCCCTAACCCTCATAAGATGGTCAAGACACTCAGTAGATATCAACTTGCGAGCTTTAATATAAGAGATGAACCTACCCTTAACCACCAGATCATGACTCAAGGATGGATTCATTTGGGAATTGAAAATTGACCCTATGGGTTCTATAACCAATAGAGGCATAGTATGTATGCAACAAATCCATCCCAAGAATGATATCAAAATCAACCATGTTTAACTCAACAAGATCACATGGCAATATTATATGCAAAATGCAAATGGGACAATCTCTATAAACCTTCCTAGCAATAATAGATGCACTAATAGGAGTAAACACCTCATATGACTCACACAATAACATGGGGTCAACCTGGCAACTTTTTGGCAACAAAGGGAGTAATAAAAGAAAGAGTCACACCCGGATTAATCAATTCAGACACATCAAAATTAAAGATTTTCAACATATAGGTGATGATACCGGGAACCTCCTTAGCCACTTACCTCCCATACAAACCATAAAACTGGCTGTGCCTTGGGGCAATATCTTATCGACCCCCTCTTCCCAAAGGAACAACATTATCACCTTGTGGGCGAACCTTTAATTTGCGTTACATATATATATGCACTCCTTTCATCATCATACATATGCATCTATTTTCATCATCATTCCATCGTCATTTTGTCATCATATAGTCATTCGACTCGTAAGACATGCATAGGACCTTCAATTCCTCAAGTATCCACAATTGGATATTTTATCAATCACTTAGAGGGTGTGTAATGCTAATATAAAATCATGAAATTAAAGAGTGAAATAATGCTAGAAAATTAGTGTAAATCTATCATCAAATAATTAGTATCATCTTCAAATAATATACCTCAAGACCCATTCATCAATCCTCACCATAGACCTTAGATTCATGGCCCAAACATAGCAAAACAGTCACAATTTTATAAATCCCAACATAGTGTGTAATGATTTTCATAATAAATAAGATGAATGAGTAAATCAACTTTAAATGATGAAATCTTTAAGAAAAGGAAGCTTGGACATCATGGGCAAAAGGAACTCGTGAAAGAAACCCACATACCTTAGATTTGGAGATGAACTTAATAAAGAAAAGGTGGAGACTTGAGGCTTGAGTGGAAATCCTTAGATTGGGAGAGGGTTTTGAGACTTGAGTTTAAGAGTAAAATATTTGCCTATGTTTTTAAATGTGTATTGGGGAATGTTTAGAATTATATGAGGGTGAAGAATGGTGAAGTATAGGTATATACATATTTGGGGACACTTAGGCCCAAGACTTAAAAGCCTTGGACCGTAAAGAAAAATAATTGGGCAGAATTTACACTGGTTCGCATCTGGTCCACAATGCAGACCTATCGCAGAGGCTGAATTTATATATGTTTGTGGTGGAGGCGTGTTATGGTATCATCGTTGGCAGAAACTAGATAAGCAAAATTGTAAAAATTGAAATTGCTAATCGTTTGCTCTAAAATCGTAGTTAGACCCATTCCCCATTCAAAATGACCCCCTAATCAAGAATATAAAATTGGATTTTTGATATCACACATGAATTTAGAGATAAATAGAAATTACTATTTTGGGCGCATTCGAGGCACATTTTTGGGCATGTTTTGGGGTCATTTCAACAGTGATATCGGGATATACTAAGTACATAAAGGACTTTGTCATTAAAAAGCACAATGTGAGTCAAAAGCTCTCCTAAGAGCTTCAACATTGTCGTGCTATTGCTACAAGGTCCTTGGTTCAGAAGCGATAATATCCAGGTGCTTTAACCATACTATGCACCATCAGAGATATGAAGTTCTCAATGACATTGTGTCATCTAGGTGGGGACATTAATCTGATGCCCCTTGTGGTCTAAAAAATGCTTGGATTGGGAGCCCCTACTCAAACTAGAATGTGGTTGTACATGGTGGATCACACTGTGAAGAAGCCTGTGGGGATACTATATGATATGCCGGTCAAAGTCAAAAAGTTCATATTCCCTGTAGACTTTATGATCCTAGATTACTATTCGTAGACTAAATTATGGGTCATGAATGGGACTAATGGACTCTAGGTAAGTTTCTAAAAAATTCTGCTAAGTGTGGGGTCTCTATGATAAACTCTACGAACCATAAAATGCTTTATGACTTATAGACTAGTCTGTGAAACCTAGACTTGAAACCTAGGGTTTGGATGTTTTAAGTAACCAGAGAGCCATAAAATACTCTATGGCCCATAATCATAGTTACTTAGAGTCCATGCCCATTAACTTTTTTCAATTGATCCATTCAAGGTATAAATAACGAGGTCAAATTTTCTCTATTCTTGACCTAAAATTACAAAATTGACCCAATGAATAGCTCCCTCATGAAATCGACCACCAACGACCACCGTACACCTATATTTTGGCAAGATTCTAGTAGCCTAAGGTTTTGTGCCTAGTCACCTCCTTTATCTTCTTCAACATAATCTCAAATCTTGATAAGTTATTTGGTTGAATTAAAACCTTTAATTTGTGTTGTCTTGGATGATTGATTTAGAAATTATGTGGGGAATGATGTTTAGACTTGAAATCCATGATTAAATTTAATTTGTTTTAGTTGAAAATAGGTTATCCATGTTTCAATCATTGACTATGTCTGGAATTGGGTACTTTGGCCTTATGTGCATGTTTTGGATAGCTATGTGTGCCTAATAGGTCATTCACCTTATGTAAATAAATAGTTGTGTTTACAAATTAGTAGGTGATGATATAGGTGCATGATCTTGTTGAAATCAATCATAGGTGGTCAGAATTGTAGGATAAAGTACGCATGATCATGATTGATGGGGTGTATATGTTGAACATGTTAGTGGTAATTATTATTTTATGGAAATCATGTTATTGAGTGTGTTTTTCCTTCAATGTTGCTAATTTGTGTGTTGAAAAAGTGTTTTGGGGTCCATCTGATGCGCTAAGAAACTCAGGTGACTGAGTTTTCTTGTCCAAGAGTGGTTTTTACAACATGTGTATTGCACGAGTCATAGTTGCCTCTCGTGTAACATTCTAGAAACTTGATGTTTCTAAGTATATATTATACTAGACCTTCAACAAGTCATAAAACAGTATACAACTTGTACATAGGTATCATAGATCCCTCCCTAGAATAAATTACTCACTAAAGATCTCTACAATCCAGTCTATGACTCATAAACCATTTATGAGTCATATATGGTCATTTCGGACATGTCCAGTAGAAAAAATTATTTGAACCATTATTACTAAAGCTCTTTATGACTCATAGTATCCACTACAACCCGTAAAGGTGCTTTCGTAAAACCCTACAACAACTTAACTCGGCTATTTTTTTTGCATTCTAATTTTGAATTGTGGAGCTACCCATGGTGCGTATGTGTTTATGTTTCAAGTACTATGGCCCCAAAATCCAAATGCGATGAGATCTAGGTCTTACAGAAAAGCTTAGAGATGAAACTTTGAATGATGATTAGGCCACTCAATTGAGTGGCTCACTACAGGTGCTGGATGTTAGACCAGACCCAGAGGTAGCTAAACCATAGACCAGAACTGCAACCGGAGCTAGGTGGACTCAGGTTTTTGTTGCTCGCACTCCCTAGTATTAAGAGGGAAGAAGCAACGGGAGTGGCTTACCAAAGATGACTCAATCAACAAAGGAGTCCACCTCTGAGGGCGGGTCAGAGATAGAGTCCTATGTCGCACCTAGATCATCACCATTTACACTAGTTACCTTCATGAGTTAGTGGTACATCGAGGGCATAGAGGTGATATATGTGGAGGGCGTGCAGCAAACAAAGTGGGGAAAGCCAACCTATCCATCTATGAGGAGCCCCGAATCATATCAGACAGACTTGATAGTGTCCCTGGTCTCTAGGATACGAAGACTTTGTATAGGCTTCAACATCTTACACATGCACTTGGACGATACTCCTTAACCATGGTGAGGGAGTTTTATGCCTTATAAGCAACCACTATCTAGATTACTCTCCCCAATGGAAAAAAGCCCCTCGAGATGAGAGCGAAGGACTGATAGGTGGATATATCGGAGACCACCATATGCTGAATACTATTTGTTCCTAAGTTTCCTGCCCCCAGATCCACTGCAGAGTTCGACTATAGGTTCAGGCAGATGAGGGACCTATTTGTGATAAAAGATCTAAAGCGATGAACCACTTTGATGAGATGGGTGGTTGGATATATTGCTGAGCTGGATCCAGAACCTGCATGAGTCGTCACTCACTCGTAGCTTATCGTAAAGGCTTCACTTAGTTTCCTCACCAAATTTTGGTAGGCAATTGTTCGCTCACCCATTTGGTCGACACCTACTGATAATATACTCATGTCAAGCATGCAGTTTTTGTTGCTATTATATAGGATATAGACTGGGCCTACCTTATCATATAGATTTATGAGGGTGCACTGAAGAGGTCCACCTCTAACCAATACCCTTGCTTGATGTACAGGCTTTGTTTAAAGTCAAGGGTAGAGATATTACACCAGCTGGACTAGTTAATAGAGGCCTGGTGCAAATTGGATCCAAGCCTGATCAAGGATAAAGAGAACCCAGTGGCACTCCGACGAGCACAACCTCTACCTATGCCTGAGATGTTAGCCCCAGCGTCACCATCTAAGGGTTCAGAGACTACCGGTACAGCTGCTACTGAGGAGAGGCCCCCATAGCCAATAGAGGAAAAGGGGCCCACTACTATTGTTCCTGCATCACAGGCCACGACTTCCAAAGATTCCACTACTGGTATGGTCTACATGTCTATCACATCTATACTAGCCGTAGTGCAGAGTTTATCAGACGTTGAGTCATTATTGACTTAGCTTGTTCATCGGACCAGGCCATGGGTTTGACAAGGCATTTCAGACTCGAAAATTTGAATGCAGTCATTCCTAGTTGCTACTATTTAGGACCATATCTCTATCGTTGATACCTATATTGACACATTGGAGGAGAGGGTATAGCCTATACTTATAAGGCTCGGCCTTTAGATTGTTCAGTTATGTTGATGGAGATCTAGCAACTCTGACCTAACATGACAAAAAAAAACTTACGGCACTGGTTGCACTCAACAACTATAACTCTAGTGACGATGGTTGATTTATTTGCTCCTAATAAGCCTATCTAGTCTTCCTATGGGAAGAGACCCCTCACAGAGGATGATGAGCTAGATGAGAGAGGCATACATGTGAGGCTTACGAAAAAGGAGGAGCTTAAGCTTACCTTATAGAGATCGAGACATGACGAGAAGATGCAATGACCTCGAGAATTGGAGTAGGTAAGTGGACCACCCGGCAGGAGGAGAGTGGCGAGACTTAACCACACACTAGTGCTTAGACACCTAAGTATGCTTTTTGACCCCTTATATGTTATTTCGTTGTGATATTATGCATTAGTGTCACGACCCAAGTCTAGGGCCTAAACACAACACAACAAATGGGAACTTGAAAGGACCCCAATCAGGCCTCTTACTCATATATTACACATCCTCAGTCGTAGAAGCAATAAAATGACAATAATAGATAGAAAATAGGGTAATATAGGGCTAAGGGGCATCATTCATATCATACAACATCAAAAGAGTCAAAGAGAATCAA
>JAOTQJ010130579.1:0-24651 GCA_025642045.1 Solanum sejunctum | reverse complement strand
CTTTGTAGAGAAAACGTACTAACCATGTGGAATAGGAGGAGGATTAAGTTGAGCTCCAGTCTCTACATGGTAACATCATGTAGGCATAGAGTATATGTTAGTTTGTTTGAATGTACTAAGTATGTAGGATGCAATAAAACAAGAGATAGGCAACATAATCGAAATGCATATTTAGACATAAATAAGTGTATTGCAATATGGCATGCCTGAATGATGCTAATAGTAAAACATGCTTACATAGAACATTCTATATGTATAGTAAGAGATCAACATCATAGAGATCAAGGCCTACCAGCCATTTGACGAGGTGATTGAGGCACAAACCCCCCCCCCAATGTGTTTGCATGAGCCTACTACCCCCGAGCGAGGCAAATGAGGTACAAACCCTATAAAAATTGGTTACATGGGTCTATTACCTCCCAAGCGACGCAATTGAGGTACAAAACCCCCAACATGGTTTCATTGGACTACTACCACCAGAGTGAGGCAATTGAGGTAAAAATAGTATGGTTGTTCGGTCCTACCACCCCTCGCATAAGGCGTGGTCAACTTGCACGACTATAGATACTATACATGAAATCAATACATATATACATTCCTTTCATCATCATAAAGTCAGACAAGTCATAGGTCATGTAATAAATCATCAATAGTTCAAGAACCCTAAACTGAAAAATTTATCAAAATCTTGGTGGCTGTGTAGTGTTAGGGTAAGACCATGCAATTAAAGGGTGAAATCATGTAAGAAATATTTAAGTAAATTGACCCACAAATACTTGGTAATACCACCTTGGAAAGTAAACCATTCATCAAATCTCAACATAGGTCAAAGATTCATAGCTTAAAACATGCTTAAACAGTCACTTTTTTTTAAAAAACCCCAATATAGTTCATAATCAAATTCATAATAGAAAACCCATAAGTAAATTCAACTTAGAAATATGTTATTTTGGTAAAAAGAAAGCTTGGGCACCATGAATGAAAGTACCCAATGGTTGAAACCCACATACCTTAACTTTGGAGAATTCCTTGATGAAGAGTAGAAATGGAGACTTGAAGCTTGAGTGATATCCTTAAGATCTGGAATGAGTTTTGGCACTTGAATATTTGGTGAAATATTTGCCTAAGTGTTTGAGAGAGTATTGGGGAATATCTCATATATTATGAAGGTAAAATATGTGTAAGTATAGGCATTTTCACGCATAGGAAGATTTAGTACCAAGAACCAAAAATCTTAGATTGAAATGAAAAACTGGAATAAAATAACACAGTGGTGTGCCGTGTCTGCATCGCGCCAGGGACGTGCACTGCTCTTTCGAAATCGCCTTTTTTGTGATTTTTGAATTTTGATACGGTTGTCTAAAATCAATATTAGATACACTTCTAACTCAATTTTTCCCCCTGATCAAGAATATGAGGTTAGATTTTTGATATTACGCATGAATTTTGAGATATATAGAAATTATGATTTCGGGCAATTCAGAGGCACATTTTCACGCACTTTTTGGTATCCTTTCAATATCTCTCCCTTGGGAACATTTGTCCTCGAATGTAAAAAAAGCATACATAAGAAGAGTAATAATGAAGAAAGCCCCAACAAGAATACTATAATGCACTTAAACATCATTTCAAAAATCTCAAGATAAGTGTGAAACTCACCATGAACTTGTCAACATAAACATGAATGTGTGCACAAGACATATAGGGCTGTTACATGAGACATGAAATCACATAGAAGATTTAGAATTAGTACCTTAGGCCTGAGCAGAATGGAAAACATAGGGATATCATTTTTTTATGTCAGCCTAGGCCTCCCATGTAGCACTTTCAACTTGTTGATTCCTTCAAAGGACCTTAATAAAGTCATATCCTTATTCCTCAACCTCTTCACTTGTCTATCCAAGATCTCTATTGGAACTTCTTCATAAGTCAAATTATCTTCAATAACACCCAAAACATCCAATGGGACAATAGCATTCGGGTCACGGACACATTTCCTCAACATGGATACATGAAAGACCAGATGAACCAAGTCCATTTCACTAGGAAACTCCAACTCATAAGACACCTTGCCAATCCTTCTCAACACCCTATAAAGTCCCATATATCGTGGACTCAATTTACCCTTTTTACTAAAAGCAACCACACCTTTCATGGGTGAAACCTTCAAATAGACCCAATCACAAACTTTAAATTCAAGCTCCCGTCTTCTCACATCTGCTTAGGACTTCTGATGACTTTGGGATGTTTTCAACCTTTCCATAATTAACCTTACCTTCTACATAGCCTCCATGACCAAATCCAAACCCAAAAATACCATCTTTCCCACTTTGAAACACCCAATCGGTGATCTACAATGCCTACCATAGAGGGTCTTAGAAAGGGCCATACCAATTCTAGAATGAGAACTATTATTATAGCCAAACTCAATCAATGGAATATGATCATCCCAAATACCTTTAAACTCCAAAATACAAGTTCTAAGCATATCCTTAAGAGTTTGGATAGTTCTTTTGGCTTGGCCATCCGTTTGAGGGTGCAAGACCGTGCTAAGTTGTACCTTGGTACCAGGACCTCTTTAGAAGAACCTACAAAAATGAGAAGTGAATTGAGCACCATGATCCAAGATAATAGACAAAGGAACCCCATGCAATCTTACCAACTAATTAATATACAATTTACCATAATCTTCAACATCATATGTAGTATTAACTAGTAGGAAACCGTTTTTGTCATTTTATCAACTGCTACCCAAATAGAATCAAAAACCTGTCTAGCCTTAAGAAACCCAACCATAAATACATGTTAATTTCCTCCCACTTCCAAGTAGGAATCTCTATGTTTTGGGTTAGCTCACCTGGCCTTTGGTGTTCAGCTTTGACTTGTTGGCAACTATGACAAACGGATACAAACTAGCAATGTCTTTCTTCATACCTCTCCACCAAAACACATCCCTCAAATCTTTATATATCTTGGTAGAACCAGGGTGAGTACAATAGGAAGAATGATGAGCCTCAACAAGAATCCTCTCTCTCAAGCCATCAAAACTAGGCATACATAACCTACCATGGTACCTAAGGACACCATCTCTACCTTGGGGGAAAACCTCCACCTTGCACTCTCTCACCAAGGCCTATTCTAAAAAGGAGTGGTCAAGATGTTTCTATGCTTTACCTCATCACCCAAGGAAGATTTTGAACCATCAGCAACCACAATACCGCCATTATTAACCTCTTTTAACCTGACTCCCAGTCTAGCCAATCGATGAACCTCTAGGCTACCAATAGACACCCTACTCAAAGCATCGGCCATAACATTAGCCTTACCAGAATTATAATGCACACTCATGTCATAATCCTTAAGAAGCTCTAACCACCTTTTTTATCTCAAGTTGATATCTTTTTGGGTAAACACATATTATAGACTCTTATGATTGGTAAATACATCAATATGCACTCACACAAATAATGATGCCAAATTTTCAAAGCAAACAACACGACGACCAATTCAAGATCATGAGTAGGATAGTTTTTTTCATGCACCTTCAGTTGCCTAGAGGCATAAACTATTACCTTACCACTTTGCATCAAATCACAATCCAAACTAGTCAAAGGGGCACCACAATACACAACAAACCCTTCCAACCCTTCTGGTAGAGACAACATAAGTGGACACAAGTTTGTCTTTCAAGGTTTGGGAACTCTTTTAACACTCACTGGTCCACACAAAGTTATCCTTATTTTGATCCAACTTAGTCATAGGAGAAGCAATAGAAGAGAACCTATTCACAAACTTTTGGTATTAACCCGCTAGCCTAAGAAGCTTATAATTTCTGATGGAGTCAAAGGTCTAGGCCAATTTCTAATCACCTCTGTTTTCTTAGTATCCACCTTAATACTATCCCCTGATACCACATGACCTATAAAGGCAACTCTTTCAACTATAATTCACATTTCTTATATTTGACATACAACTTCTCTTCTTTTAATTTTTGTAACAGCACCCTCAAATAATTCATATGCTCCTCTTCACTATGTGACTAGATCAAAATATTATCAATGAAAACCACAAGAAGCAAATCAAGGTAGGCCTCAAAAACCCTATTCAAAAGATCCATGAAAATATCTGATGCATTGGTCAACACAAAACACAACCAAACATAATGCCCATACCTTGTTCGGAAGTCCATCTAGGGAATGCCACACTACCTCACCTTCACTTGATGATACCAGAACTGAAGATCAATCTTAGCCCACAAATCATGAATCCTTGGTAGATGATAGTTGTTCTTCATGGTGACCCTATTAAGTTGCTGGTAGTCGATGCACATTCTAAGATACCCATCCTTCTTCTTCACAAATAACACTAGTGTACCTCAAGGTGACTGGCTAGGCCTAATAAAACCCTTCCCCAACAAGTCCCTTAATTGATCCTTGAACTCTCTTAAATCTGCTGGGGCCATACAGAATGGGGGAATAGAAATAGGTTAAGTATTGGGAAGGAGGTCTATATCAAAGTCTATTTCCCTTTCAGGAGGAACACCGGGATTATTAGGAATGACAACAAGAAACTCTATAGGGAAGACTTTGGACTCAACATACCTAACCCTCACAATATGATAGAGACACCCCTTAAGATCAACTTTTGGGCTTTAATGCAAGAGATAAACCTACACTTGACCACCACATCACGACTCTCCCACACAAAGACGGGTTCATTTGGGAATTAGAATTTGACCCTATAGGTTTTACAATCAATAGAGACATAATTTGGATGCAAGAAATCCATCCCAAGAATGACATCAAAATCTACCATATGCAACTCAACAAGATCACAAGGCAATATTTTATGCAAAATGCAAACTGGATAATTTCTATAGACCTTTCTAGCAATAATAGAAGCACCAATGAGAGTAGATACCTTATTAGATTTACATAACAATTCAGGCTCAACATGAAACTTTTTGGCAACAAAAGAGGTAACAATAGAAAGAGTGGAACCTGAGTCAATCAATGCATACACATCAAAATCAAAGACTTTTAACATACTGGTGATGACAGAATGCATATTATCAACCCCTTGTCTCCCTTTGAGTTTAGAACCAATTATTCCTTGGGGCACTACCTTTTTAGCCATCTATCATCAAACGAAATGCATTAGCACCCTAGCCTTGCGGACGAACCTTTTTACCCTTGTTGCGATTACATGGACAATCCATTGTCTTATGCCCCACTTCCCCATAACTATAACAACCATTAATAGCTCTCAAGCATAGGCCACCATGACCCTTTCCATACTTCAGACACATAGCATTAGGCCCCACATAACCATCATCTTGGACCCTTAGGTAGTCATTGGCAAACCTTCTATTTGGAGCATGAGAAGACCCTTGGCCTTGATAAAACCAACCACCTTTGATACACCCATTGTTCGTCTTAAGTCATAAGGTGGGACAATTCCATATCACCTATCAATATGGAAGTACGACATTCTTCACTCACCAAATTAGATGCACCCATCACAAACTTACTCATCCTAGACCTCGGGTTGGCAACCAAGTGTGGAGCATATTTAGAGAGTTGGTTGAACTTGAGGGCATACTTTCTCACACTATAGAGCCTTGCATCAAATTTATGAACTCCACCATTTTGGCTTCTCTAAGCTTAAGAGCAAAGAACCGATTGCGGAAAGCCGCCTTAAACTCCTCCATTAGAATCACATTATTATTCCCCTTCTCCACCTTCCATTGAGTATACCATATTTGGGAACCTCCTTGAGATGGTGATGATGGTCACGCTGCAATAAGAAAGCAGTCTCTATCAATAATTAACCTACCCAAAGTTAGTTTTGAATCCATACGGAATAAAGGGCTTGACTACACGAAATCACCCCTAATCATTTCTAATATCTATAACTACAATCTCTAGATGTGGTTTTTTTTGTGATTCATAAGCAAAGGTAAAATAAACACTAATTAAAAAGTGAGAAAACACTCAGATTTGGGAACATATTGGAAATTTTATTCCCCATGGTTCATTGACTCAAATTCCCTAGGTAACATAATTACAATTGGTGAATTGTATGCACCATGGTAACTTAGGTTCTTCTAACCCTCTTGTGAAGGTGAAGGTCGAATTTCACCATGGCGCTTGGTCGACTACAATGGCATGCCAACTAACCATTACCTATTGTCCCAGTCAACCTCCCCTTTGTTAGGTTTGGTCAATTAGACAGGAACACATTAACTGAATCTTGTCATCTACTTCCTTTTTTCTATTCATCACTACCTTCATCAGGATCATAATACTAGGCTAGATTTGGTGCTGGCCACCACCAAACAATGTTAATAATGAAGGAAAATAGACAAGACATGTAAAACCTCAATCATAGAAATGCACAATACCTAGGTTATTTCATGTCAACTACCCATAGTTCCCACAACCCCAAGTTGTGGGTGCTTAGCTACTCATTGCTGAGATAAAACACACAAAAATGCAAGTAAAAGGCATAGTTGAGAATTTTACCAACTACAATGAAAGTGAAGGCACCAAAATTGCAAAAATATGAGCTTGATAAATTCCAAAGTGTGTAGCACAAGATTTGCAATTCCCCCAAAATAGGTTTTCATAGAGAAAATACTAATCGAATATTGGAACCCTAAAAATATTCTTTAGAGAATATTTTAGAGCTCAAGAACAAAACTAAAAAAATTCACAAGTGTCAACTCTCTTAAAATGAAACCTTACTTAAACTATTTATAGTGTACAAGTTGTAACCCTAAAAAAAATAAAAAAAAGATAGCTGGCATCAGGGACATCTCATAGATACGACTCGTAGGGCAGCCTATAAGTCGTAGTCGAGGTTTCGTATCAGGGTCATAGCATTTTAGACCTCGCTGGTAAGACCTACTAGTACGAGTCATAGCTTGTACTACAACTCGTATGCTAGTCTCATTGCCTTAGTCTTCAGCTCCTTGGTCCAACATTGTGGCTCTCTTATAATTGCTACGATCCCACCTATATGAGTTGTCGTATGACATATGACTTGTAGTGTGACCTCATAGGAGTGAAACATCTCTAAACTTTTGTTCTCTGTTTCTTGCTATGACACATCCTACGACTCATAGTTGGCCATGACTCATAGGATGACTCGTGTGGCTTATGCTTCAGCAAAATCTATAACTTTTCTTCCAAATCATGCCAACCTAACTTTTCTACAATATAAAACAAAAACACATAAAACTATAAAAATTCGTTTTAAGAACTCAAAAACTCCCTTGTTTTAGGCATCAAATGTACTGTATTTTGACCGCATATCAACATCCTTAACTTAGAATTGTTGCTTGTCATCAAGCGATGACTCGATCTACATAGACAAAGAGAAATACATAACAACTATACTACGGGCATATAGATCACTTTTTAGGTTTAGGTACCCCCTATCTTTTAAAAACAGGATTTCATGTCTATACAATAAGACAAGGACAAAATGAGATATCTGGGAATTCAACTATGACAATCTAAGGATCATCAACCTTCCACGATCACTGGTACAGTCATATGCTAATCAAGTAGTGCAAATGCCCTCACTGGAAAGAAGTCCCATACACTCACTCAAAAGCATTCAGGATTTGAGACTCAGGAAAAATTCTTAATCTCACAATTGGAATCCATGCACTATGGCTGACACCATAAGCTTGCCCCTGTACTAATCTTTAGGCTTGGTGACAAAGTGGATTTGGATCACTTTAGCACTTTAGAGCTTGTAACATAGGTTCAGGGTGCTTGGGAATTGAATTTTATGCATTTAGTGACTAAAAGTTGTCGTTGAACCATGCTTACCAACACGTTTACCTTCACAACTCATCCAATTTTGCTAATTCCTCCCTTATTCCCCCAATTCAAGCTTTTTTGGGGATTTTCTTTCACTTTTTTAGTTGTGCCTTAATTTCAAATTCATTTTTGCACATCTTTTTAGATCAAGGCACTCTTTCTTTTCCTTTTCTTCACCCGGCTCATGATTAATCATTTTCTTTCTTTTCACCCCCACTAACCAACTCATTTTGTTACTTTACCACAATAAAGGCCACCCTCAACTTAGGCTTTTAGCCTAAGGTGAAGTACACAATATTCATACCTCAAACTAAGGCCACCAATGCAACCACCCTCAACTTAGACTTTTAGCCACAATCAAGGTTCACATGTTCAAGGATAGGTCAAGGCCAATATCAGGATATTTCATCAAATAAGGTTAAGTCAGCAAGGTGTCAAGGAAGAATAGGTACATGAAAAGCTCAAACATTCGGAACAAGGGATTCCATAGACCATTTGGTAGGTAATTTAGGCAAAAGTTGGATTACTATCATAACAAAGGCCTAAGATCACTTCCAAATCAACTACATCACTTTTCCAAGCTTAGAGTACGAGGCCAACTTCTGAGTCCATACATAATACATGAATGCATCAAAATAATCTCATAACACACATGCCATTGTACTCACAATCAAGTATAGACTGACAAGTCATGCTTTAAGCCTCACTTACCCCTCACAATATCAACACAATCATTGCCAAACACTCAAAATATACAAGTGCCTCACTAACCATAATCCAAAAAAAATAAATATATTTTTTAGGGTACCCAGTTTTTATCAAAACTTAAAGAACTATATATATGCAAATAATAGTATGCATTCATAATTTATCTATACATCCTAAAGCATGCCAGGTCAACAAGAATTTAAACATTCATAAGGAAAAAGAATCACGACAAGAAAACCTTGGGACTAAAAATAGGGGAAACTATGGATCTGAGGCTACTCAGACTTCACCTTAATCTATAACTTCCACCGCCCCAACAATAATAGAACACTTTGTCCTCAAAGTAGAAACATAAGCTAAAACAAGAATAAGAACACAACAAGGAAAAATACATTTAAAACCAATAGTTAAACTTAAAAACAACATCCATAACTAAACATAAAAAAATCATACAACAAAAAATCCATTTAAAAACTAACAAAAATTGAAAATTATCTAAAGTAGCAACAAAGTATCCAAATATCAAAGTAAGAGCTGGGGTCAAGAAAGATCAAACATCTTGGTGCTTATGCACTAGTTTCTAGCTGGTCAACAGGGTCTAGTGTCTAGCTCTCCACCTTGGTTGCCTATTCCTGTCTCTCCATCTGAACAGTCATTAGCCATTGTGATTCCTCCAGCACCTCCTCAGGTATAAGCTTATCATCATCGGTCTCAGCCTCTTTAGAGTTAGCTCTGGATCATCATGCACAAAGAGCCTCTTCTCGTGGGTTTTCGGATAGTCGGTGAGCCAAGCAAAGGCATCATTACTCGCTAGGGTCACCTCCAGGACTGGAGCAGAAGCTGCCAACAGCTATAGTGAGTCGGCTTGAACCTGTCCAACTCCTTAGTCACCACACTAATGTCGACAGGCCTACCACCCTCGAGCCTCTTTTGGTTTCTAGCCTCAAACGCATTGACCCATGCATCAACCAACTAGACCCTATCATAAACTAGATATCGGGTGTATGCCCACATCCACTACTCAGCATCTTTGATGGTCCGATCTATGAAAGGCAGAAACCGAGCTGACAACTCACAAAGTCTGCCCTCTACTACAACCACCCTATGTGATAAATATTGAAAAGCAACAACAGAGAAAATAAAGTCAACATGTAAAGCTGTTGCTACTGGTTCTAGACTACCGATGTAATATCTGCAATAGCCAGAGTAGTGCCTATAGGAGCTGGAGCCTAAGGATCTATAGGGAAATGCTCTGTGATAGGAGGAGCTGGTCATTGCAAGGACACTAAGTTCTCATTAACCTTTATCAGGCTAGGATCCATAGTAAGTGTAGCCTCCATATAAGGGTCCTAGTGGGGGGTCGATGGGAATATCTGCTGCACTATGTAGTCGATAAATAAGAACTTGAAATGGCAGTGAGGTATTCATCCATGCTATAGCCTTATGGATCTACTTCGATATAATCAAGGCCCAATTAATAGAATAACCAGCTAGGATACTAGCCAATAATATATCCCTCTGAAGGGTGATCACATTATTCGTGAAAGTTTTCCTGATACGCCAGCAGATAATAGACCACCAAAACTTGGCCCACAATGACAAGTGTGACTTCATAATCGAGTCCGCATGGTTTGTGATCTATGTAGGCCCTATATTTGGATCGCAGATCTGACTCGTTATCCACTATAACTACTACGTCCTAACACCAACATCCTTCCCAGTAACTTCTCTTCTCATCTTATCAATCCAACTATCATACTTAGCGGTCGACTTGGTGTGCTATAGATAGGCCCAAACTGTAGTTGGCAAATTGTCTCTTCTGAGATATCTACCTTCCTCCCCTTGACTAGGACCACTCTTAGCCTCAGCTAATTGATTGGATTTTTGTTCTTTTGCAGCACCCGGTGAAGTATAGCAACATATGCAGCATAGAACTCACGAACCACCAAAGGGGAATATTTTCCTAGCTACTGCATAGTCCAACAAAGTCTGTGCTCGTCAAATCCTACATCCAAGTCAGATACTCTATCTAACTATGTCGTGCTCAACCTGGACTCATCATGAAATTGCAAAACTGGCTTGCCATTCCCCTTATTGTAAATTTCTTTCATTCTAGGGATACACCACCTTGTATTTTGAGGATCAGTAGAGGTGGCATTGAAAGAAGAATTAGTGGTTGTGTAGTAACATCCTCTTCTTCCTAAGACTGAGTCATCTCAAGAGAAACAACATTCGTAGTGGAGTAATCATCATCTAACTCAGTTTTCTATTCCTTCTCATCAGACTGGGATAGGCTGTCCACTTCCATTAGTACTCTGGTTGGGTTAGGGTGCCTGTGCATCTCTTCGCGAGATTGGTCATCCTCAGAGGGCTCATCTCTTAGGGGATGTCCTATAACAAAAGCAACACCCCATCATCCTCTTTAAGTCATTCTTTTTGCAAGCATGTTAAAGCACAAGTGCAAAGATATCGTATGTCAACTAACGAGTAACAAATTAAATAACTACTTAGGAACAACATAAGGACTAAAGTAAAAACAAAATGAACTAGGCACAAGGTTACAGAAAAGAGATAAAGGTATAACTCATAGGGTGACCTACAAGTCATACTTCAGTATCGTAGAACCAACCTGAAAGATAAAAAGCATTTTAGAATCTACTATGAGTTAGAGGTAGGACTTGTAGGGTTACCTATAAGTCATAGCCCTAGCTCGTATCCTAGTTCAGAGGTAACTGAGAGAATTCAGAGCAGAGTCATGAAGTCACCACTACGACTCATAACAAGATCTACAAGTTGTAGATATTTTTCATATGGAAATGATAAGGCACCCTAAATGATTGTTGCCTTCTATGAGGGGTCACTATGACTTGTAGTAAGTCCTCATAGCAGAAAATAGAGAACATCTCAGGCGTCTGTACTTTTCCATCAAGACCAAAAAACAAAGCAATCAAGCATGGAAATTTAAAAATACAAAGGGCCTAGACAACTTACACAATAACTCTAAGCATTCTTCATAACCGATCATCACAAAACAAGGCAGTAATTAATCCCTAACATTTCTAAATCCTTTCAAAATTACCAATATCTTCACCCCTTTTAAAAGCAAACAAAGGTAATGCCCATCAACATACAATTTTACCTCCACATGATCTTCGAATGATAATGACTAACAAAACATGAAGCAAGCACAAGATCATCAGAATCCCAACAAGAATAGAACCTAATACTCAACCTTTTATAAGAATTCAAGTATGTTAATTTCAGAATTTTCTCACTAACATGATAAGTTTCTCAAGATGATTCTACTAGAACATTCATCAGCACATTTATCAGGCTAGATTACATTTAAAGATGAACCAAATTTAACCATGAAAACTTACCAAACAGATGTATAAATGATGAGAAAAGAGTAAGCGGAGTTGTTGCTGCACACTTCCTTTGATGGGGAATTTTTTCTTATATGTCCTGGAAAGAAACAAAACAAAACAAACAAAAGTAATATACAAGAAAATCTAGTAATTAATACTTGAACTAACTAATAGTGAAACCAAGTAAAGAATCTAGCTATATTCCCCGACAACGGTGCCATAATGTTTTATGATGGTCACGCTCCAATAAGAAAGTAGTCGCTATCAGTAATTAACCTAACTAAGATTAAGGTCAAATCTACAGAAAATACAGGTCTTGACTACAAGAATTTACCACTAACCATTTCTAATATCTATATCTACAATCCCTAGATGTAGGGGGAAGGTGTGCTGATTCAAAAGCAAAGATAAAATAAATAATAATTAAAAAGAGATAAAACACTCAGATTTGGTAACAACTTAGGAATTATGTTCCCCATGGTTTGTTAACTCAAATTCCCCAGATAACATAACTATAATCGTTGTATCACATGTAGGATAGTAACTTAGGTTCTTCTGGCCCTCTTATGAATATAAAGGTCAAATTTTACAATGGCTCTTGGTCGACTACCATGGTGTACCAACTAGCCTTTACCTATTATCCCTGTTAACCTTCCCTTGGTCAGCTTTGGTCGATTAGACGGGAACATATTAATCAAATATTGTCATTTTTATTCCTTTTCCTATCCATCACTACTTTGGTCGGGATCATGATAGTAGGCAGTATTTGGTGTTGGCCACTGCCAAACAATGTTAATAACGAAGAGAAATAAGCAATTAATGTGAAACCCCAAGTATAGAAATGCATAATACCTAGGTTATTTCATGTCAACTACCCATGGTTCCCGCAACCCCAAGTTATAGGTGCTTCACTGCTCATGGATAAGATAAAACACACCAAAACGGAAGTAAAAGGCATAGTTGAGAATTTTACCAACTCCAATGAAAGTGAAGACACCCAAATTGCAAACCTATAAGCTTGATAAATTCCAAAGTGTGTAGAACAAGATTTGTAATTCCCTAAAAATTGATTTTCAAAGATAAAATACTAATCTAAGATTGGAACCCTAAAAATATTCTTGAGAGAATATTTTAGACATCAAGAACAAGACTAAAAAAATTACAAGTGTCAACTCTCTTAAAATGAAACCCTACTTAAACTATTTATAGTGTACAAGTTATAACCCTAAAAATAATGCATAAAAGACAGTTGGCATCTGGGACGTCTCACAGATACGACTCATAGGATGGCCCACGAGTCGTGCTCAGGGTCTCATATCAAGGTCTTGGCATTTTGGACCTTACTGGTATGACCTACAAGTATAAGTCATAGCTTGGACTGCGACTCATATGTTGGTTTTGTAGACTTGGTCTTCATCTTCTTGGTCCAACATTTTGGCTCTCTGATTATTACTATAATCCTACCTATACGAGTCATCTTTATGACATATAACTCGTAGAGTGGCCTCGTTGGAGTGACCCCCACTTGATAGATTTCTAAACTATTGTTCTCTAGTTCCTGCTATGACAGATCCTATGACTTATACTTAGGTTATCACTCATACGATGACTCGTGGCTTGGGCTACAACTCGTAGGATGACTCATATAGCCTATGCTTCAACAAAATCTGAAGCTTTTCTTCAAAATCATGCCAACCTAACTTTTCTATAATATCAACACAAAAACACATAAAACTATAAAAATTCGCCTCACAAAACACCTTATTTTAGGAACCAAATGTGCTGTATTTTGACAGCACATTAGTTGGTAAACCGCCAACTCTACCTTCTCTTTCGTCCTCACTCCTATGATAGCCAACACTTTGTATACCTCATCAATAAATTCTTGAGGGTCCTCATCCACCTTAGATCCATTGAACTTTAGTGGGTTCATCATCATAAAGTCCCTCACCCGAGATGTCAAAATAGGAGCATGAGTGGCTTGGACCCCTTGATTGACTTGATTAGCCACAACTTGAGGTAGCAAAGTGAGAGCATCCTAGAGCTCTCCATGGCAGGTTGTTCCTCGAGTTTATGGGCTCTCCTTCCTCTATTTTTAGGTATGATCTAGCATATGAAAAAATAGTCGTTAGTGGGAAACCTTACCTTAACTTCTATAGCATGACATAGAGTAAGAAGAAGGAAAACATTTCCTAAAATGTCTCATAGCCTCTTACTCAAAGTTTTGATGCACAACACAACCATGAATAAGACTGTAATCAATGCAGAGTGTTGGATGTCGAGGACCATTAGCAACCTAGTACTCAGATACCAAGTTTATCACAACCCAAACCTAAGGCCTAGATATGATACGGTGAATGGGGAACGCAAAGGAACACCAATCAAGCCTCTTACTCATATCATTACATATCCTTGGTCGTGGAAGTAATAAAATAACAACAATAGAAAGAAAATGGGCCAATATGGGGCTAAGGGACATCTTCATATCATAAAACATCTAAAGAATCAAAGAGAGATAAGCTTATAGCATCATTACATATCTTGTCCAACAACACCTCAAAACATAGAATTTAGCGGGGGCCAAGACAAGCAACCGGGCTCACCCTCATAGTCAAAGCATACAATAAAGGAAAAAAAATCTTTATAAATAGCATAAGATCAAAGATATTATCCCCAAAATTGAGGACTCACCAACTTGCTTTATGGAGAAATCGTACTAGCCACGTGGATGAGGAGGATGATTAAGTGGAGCTTCAGTACCTACATGGTAATATCATATAGGCATAGAGTATACATTAGTACATTTGAATGTACCAAGTGTGTAAGACGCAATGCAACAAGAGATAGGCAACATAATCAAATGCATATTTAGACATAAATGAGCAATATAGCAATATGACATGTATGAATGATACTTGTAGTAAAACATGCTTAAGTAGAACCTTCTACATGTGTAGTAAGAGATGAACATCATAGTCAAGGCCTACCACACTCTTGACAAGGCGATTGAGGTATAAACCCCCCAATGTGGTTGTATGGGTCTACTACCCCCCAAGCGAGGCGAATGAGGTACAAACCCCCCAACATGGTTTTATTGGCCTACTACCTCTCGAGTGACGCAATTAAGGTAAAAATCCTCCAATATGGTTGTACAGGCCTATTACCTCCCAAGTGAGGCAATTAACATACAAAACCCCCAACATGGTTATTTAGGCTTATGAACCCCCAAACGAGGTATGGTCACCTTGTGACACTTGAGATACATTTCATGAAATCGATACATACATACATTCTTTTAGTCGTCATAAGGTCATACAAGTCATACGTCATGCATTGTATCATTAATAATTTAAGAAACCTGAATCGAAAATTTTATTGAATACTTGGTTGGGGTGTAGTGTTAGGGTTACACCATGTAATTAAATAGTAAAATCATTCAATAAATCTTGAAGTAAATCAACACACTAACACCTAGTAATACCACCTTTCAAAGTACATCATAACCCTTCATCAAATCTCAAGATAGATCAAAGATTCATAGCTCAAAAAATACTTAAGTAGTCATTTTTTACAAAATCCCTACACAGTTCATAGTCAAATTTATTATATAAGACCCATAAGTAAAATCAACTTAGAAACATGTAATTTAGATAAAAAGAAATCTTGGGCACCATGGGTGAAAGGACCCAATGGTTAAAACCCACATATCTTGATTTTGGAGAATTCCTTGATGAAGATTGGAAATGGAGACTTGAAGCTTGAGTGAAATCCTTAAGATCCGGAATGTGTTTTGGCACTTGAATGTTGGGTGAAATATTTGTCTAAGTATTTACGAGAGTATTGGGGAACGTCTTGTATGATATAAAGGTGAAATATAGCTAAGTGTAAGTATTTTCACGCATACGAAGACTTAGGATCAAGACCTAGAAGTCTTGGACCGAAATGAAAAATTGGAAAAAAATAACATAGTGGCACGCCCTGGCCACGTCAAGCCTAGGGCACGCACAACTCTCTGGAAATCGCATTTTGTGATTTTTGAATTTTGATATGGTCGCTCTAAAATCGGGTTTAGACCTTTTCCCCACTCAATTTTATCATATTGATCAAGAACTTGAAATTGAATTTTTGATATCACGCACGAATTTTGAGATATATGAAAATTATGAATTTGGGCACTTCCAAGACACATTTTCGGGCACTTTTGCGGATCATTTCAATTGGGTACAATGCACATCTTTTTTGATAGGGTGTAGGTAGTTATAGGCCTTAGTGAAGTCAGTGTTTTATTTCACCGTGGGCAATTCACTTTCTATTAAATTGGCACGTTTAGTATGATTAGATAGTACTTGTAGCATATAGTACCAATGCTTGTGGCATATAGCATATTTTGTGTTTAGTTTAAAAAATGATACCCACAAAAAATTTTGATTAGTAGTTAGATAACAACCATTCCTGTTTAGGTGTGTGAAATATTTGTTCTAAAAAGTGAGGGTACATGATTTGATTTTCTTTAGTTGATAATGTATGGAGTGTCATGTGAATGTGACCTTAATTTGATAAGTTTCAAGTATTTTGTGCTAATTTAGAACTTGCCCTGATATTTTAAGTTAGATTATAGATTAATTGTACTAGAAAAGGATCTTAGGCCATTGTTCTTAATAGTACACTTAGACTAAAATGACCAACCAAAATTGTGATATAATCCCTTGTTCCTAATGGTTGCGACCGAATTGTACCTATTCATTTAAAACACATGATTAACCTAATTGCTAGTTGTAAAATCCTAAAATTGGCCCTAGTCCTTCCTTGAACATTGTGCAGCTTGACTGAGGCAAAAAGCCTATGTCGAGGGTGGCTACCAAAAGTGGCTCTAGTTATGAGTATGGATATTGTGCACCTCAAACACAAGCCAAAATCCTAAGTTGAGGGTGGCTGGTATATGGGTGAAACACAAAAAGAAAAGGGTGAGTTAGTGATACGCAGAAAAAGGGAAAATCATGTACTGGGTGCAAGAAAAAATAAGTAATATCTTAATTGTAAGCTAAAAAGCAAAAAAAAAAAAGTGTAGAAATAAGGAAAATAGTTGAAAAATGAAAAGCAAGAACCTAGAAAAGCTTGAAATAGAAAAAAAGGGAGAATAAGGTGAAAATAATAGGGTTGGTAGGGTGAAATGTAGAAAAACGCAATGTCAAGGACAACCTTTAGTCACTATTTATCCATAATATCATACTAGAGCCTCTTGAACCTACTTTATAAGCCAAGAAAGTTCTAAAGTTATCCCAGTCCAGTTAGTTGATGGTCTGGGTTGTCATAACCCAAGCCTAAGGTCTAGGCATGAACATCACAAAGGATAAAAGAATAGGGAGACCAGGGTTAAGGGAAAATACTTCCATATCATCATAGTCATGAGACAAAAGTCAAGCACATATCATAGATACATAACATGTCCAACAAACACCTCTAATACATAGATAAGAGTGGGGGCCAAGTTAAAATAACTGGCTAACCCTTATAGTTAAAATAGATAATAAAGAAGAATTTCTCAATACATAATAGGAGGAATATAGAATAAGGTCCCCAAAGTGGAGGACTCACCAACTAACTTGAATAGCACCGAAAAAGACATGTGGAGGAGGAGGAGGATCAACTTAGGCATCGGTTCCTACATGGTAACCCCACATAAGCATAGATTATGCATTAGTATATTTGAATGTACTAAGTATGTCTGATGTAATGCAAACAAGAATTAAGCATCATAATCAAAATACATAATAATAGGCAATAGGCATAGTATAACAATATGACATGAATGATCAATGCATAAGTAAAACATGCTTATGTAACTTATGCTCATATAGGATATCATATTTGTTGAAGAGACCACGCTATATTTCCAAATGTACTGCCTTTTGGTAGGTTAGTGATGATGCCGCCCTATCACTTAGGTGGATGAGTATGAATCCCTATCTAGGTTGGTGATAATGGTGCCCTATCACTATGGTGGAGAAGTACAAAACCTTCCCTTGGCTGATGAGTAGAAAACCCATCTAGGTTAGTGATGATTCCGCCCTATCACTCGGTGGAGAAGTGAAAACCCTTGCGTAGGTTGATGAGTACAAACACCCTATTTAGGTTATTTGGGTTCTTAATCCCCTCGAACTGGCAAGAACTAATGCAAAACTTTATATAGAATTTATTCTACACATAAGCTCATTTCATCATCATATAGTCATTCATATCATATCTCATGCTTTGGACCTTAAATTCTCAAGAAACCACATTCTGACATTTTATCAAACACTTAGTGGATGTATAATGCTAGTACAAAACCATGAAATATAGAGAGGAAATCATACAAGAAATCCATTTTAAAACCGTCAATAAACACCTTGCAACACTCTAAAGTAATATACATCAAAACCCCTATTCAAACCTTACAATAGATCGATGACTTATAGCTCAAAACACGGTAAAACATTCACAACTTTACATAGCTTTAACATAGTATGTAGTGACTTTCATAATAAGCAAGACCCATTTGTAAATAAAATTTAAATCATGCAATTTGAGTAAAAGGAGGCATGGGTATCATGGGTGAAAGGAACCCAAGAATGAAACTTACATGCCTTAGCTTAGAGATGAATTTGGTGAAGATTGGAGATGGAGACTTGATGCTTGAAAGAGAACCTTGAAGGTAAACCTTAACTTGGGATGAGGGTTTTGAACTTGAGTTTGGGGAGTGAAAATATGATTAAGTGTTTGAGTGAGTATTTAGAAATGTTTTGGGTAACATGAGAGTGAAATTTGTCTAAGTATGGATAAAACGTATTTGGGAAAACATAGGCCAAAGACTTAGAAGTCTTGAACAAAACTAAAAAAGTAGTCCACTTTTTACATAGTGGCACGTCATGGAAGTGACACGGATTTTGCCACTGGAAATTGCATTCTTGGAATTTCATAATTGCTACTATTTCAAATTTAAATTGGGGTTAGACCTTTGTAACCTAATTTTGACCCTCTGAATAGTAATATGAAGTTGGATTCTCGAGATGACCGGATTTTGAGATATATAAAATTTAAAATTTTGGGCATTCTGAGGCACGTTTTCGAGCACTTTTTAGGATCGTTTCAATGTCTCCCCCTTGGGAAAATTTATCCCCGAATATAAAAGATAGGTACAAGACAAGGGTGATCATAAAAAATCAGCCTCAACAAGAATGCAACATTACATTTAAAACCCCATTTTCAAAATCTCAACAGAAGTGTAAAATCATCATTCCTTTCAAACTTAAACATGAATGCATATGAATGACATAGGGGCTGAAATACAAGACTTGAAATCACATAGAAGACTTAGAATTAGTACCGTAGGCTTGAGTGGAGTGGAAAAGATAAGGATACAACTTTTGCATATCCACTTCAGCCTCCTAAGTAGCACTTTTGATTTGTTGGTTCCTCCAAAGGACCTTAATGGATGCCACCTCCTTATTCATTAATCTCCTTACTGTCCTATCCAAAATCTAAACCGGAACCTCCTCATAGGTCAAGTTATCCTCAACAAGATCCACAACATCAAGAGGCATAATAGCATTAGGATCACCAAGACATTTCCTCAACATATAGACATGAAACACCGAATGAACAAAATTCATTTCACTAGGAAACTTTAATTCATAAGCTACCTTGCCAACCCTCCTCATAACCTCATAAGGATTAACATATATTGGACTCAATTTCCCATTTTTATCAAAGTGTACCACACCTTTCATTGAAGAAACTTTCAAGTAAACCCAATAACCCACTTTGAATTCGAGGTCTCTTCTTCTCACATCAACATAGGATTTTTGAAGACTTTGGGTTGTTCTAAACCTTTCCCTAATCATCCTACCCTTCTCAAGAGCCTTCATAACCAGATTCGATCGCAATAAAATCATGTCTCCAACCTCAGACGAACTAACCGGTGATCTACAACATAACCCATAAAGAGCCTAAAAAAGAGCCATACCAATGATATAGTGATAACTATTGTTGTATGCAAACTCAATCAAAGGAAGATGGTCATACCAACTACCCCTCAACTCCAATACACAAGCCCTAAGCATATCTTCAAGGGTTTGAATTGTGCTTTTGAATTGTCCATCCGTTTGAGGGTGGAAGGATATAGTAAGGTGAACTTTTGTACCTATAGAAAGACCTCTAAAAGTATGAAGTGAATTGTGCACCACGATCCAATATGATGGACAAAGAAACCCCATGAAACCTCACTAACTCATGGATATACAACCTTGCATACTCTTCATCTCCACATGTGGTCTTAACCGTTAGAAAGTGGGCTGATATTTCATCATCTTATCAACCACCAACCATATAGAGTCAAAACCTATTCTAGTCTTTAGCAACCCAACCACAAAATCCATATTAATCACCTCCAACTTTTAACTGGGAATCTCTATGTCTTGGGTTAGGCCATTAGGCCTTTGATGTTTAGCTTTGACTTGTTGACAACTATGACAACCAAAAACGAATTTGGCAATGTCCCTCTTCATGCCTTCCCACCAATACACATCTCTCATCTCTCTATATATTTTTGTTGAACCAGGGTGAATAGAATAAGAAGAATTATGGGCCTCATCAAGGATCTCTGCCTCAAGCCATCAAACAAGGCACACACAACCTACCTTGGTACCTAAGGGCACCATCCCCCCTTGGGAGAAGACCTCTATTTTTCCCTCTTTCACCAAATTCAAGCAAAGGGGAGTCAAGATCTTATTTTTCTATCACCTCATCAACTGATGAAGACTTAGACCTATCAATAACCACAACACTATCATCACCAACCTTTTCCAATCTAACCCCCAATCTAGCGAATATATGCACCTCCCTAGCCATTTCCTTATTGCCACTAACAACATGAGCTAGGTCACCCATGGACACCTGACTCAAAGCAACCTTTACAGATTTGCCTTACCCGGATGATAATGCACACTCATGTTATAATCTTTGAGAAGTCTAGATCTATCATAATACTTAATAAAACCCTTAAGCCCATCCGGTAGTGACAATATAGGAGCAGACACAAGCCTATCCTTCAATGTTTGGAAGCTTCTCTCACATTTATTAGTCCACAAAAACTTAACCTTTTTTTGACTCAATTTGGTCATAGGAGAAGCAATGGAGGAGAACTCATACACAAATCTTCTATAATAACCCGCTAGGCTCAAGAAGCTTCTAATATCTAACGTAGTCAATATTCTTGGCCACTTTCTAATCACATCAATTTTTTTTCAGATTCATTTTTATACCATCCCCCAACACCACATGACCCAAGAATGCAACCGCATTCAACAAAAGTTCATAATTATCATATTTGGCATACAATTTCTCCTCCCATAATCTTTGCAACACAACCCTCAAATGACCCTATACTCCTCCCTAGTATGAGTAGATAAATCTATCATCAGTGAAGACCACAACAAAGGAATCGAGGTAAGGTTTAAAGACCCTATTCATCAGGTCCATGATGATGATTAGTGCATTATTCAACTCAAATGACATCACAACAAACTCATAATGCCCATATATAGTATAGAAGGCCGTCTTGGGAATATCACACTCCCTCAACCTCATTTGATGGTACCCAAATCGAAGATCATTCTTAGAGAAAAAGCTAGCACCTTGTAATTGGTCAAACAAGTCATCAATTCTTGGAAGAGGATATTTATTCTTTATAATGACCCCTATTGAGCTTCCAGTAATCAATGAACATTCTAAGTGACCCATCCTTCTTTCAATTGCTCTTGTAACTCCTTCAACTCTGCTAAGGCCATACAGTAAGGGGGAATGGAGATAGGTTGAGTATTGAGAAGGAGACCAATGCCAAAATCCATCTCCCATTTGGGAGGGACACCGAAAAGGTCATTTGAGAAGGCATCAAGAAACTCATTTACAATCTGTACCGACTTTATGGAATGGACATTGGACTCCATATCTTTAACCCTCACAAGATGGTAAAGACACCCCATAGAGATAAACTCATAGGATTTAATTCATGAAATGAATCCACCCTTGACCACCACATCTTGAATTTCCCACTCAAGGATGGGTTCATTAGGAAATTGAAACTTGACCCTACGGGTTCTACAATCAATAGAAGCATAGTATGCATGCAACCAATCCACCCAAAGAATGATATCAAAATCAACTATTTCTAATTCAACAAGATCACAAGGAAACAACTTATGCAAAATACAATAGGACAACTCTTATAAACTTTCCTAGAAACAATAGAGGCACATATAGGAGTAGACACTTTAAATGACTTATGCAATAACTGGGGGACAACATGGAATGTTTTAGCAACAAAAGGGATAACAAAGAAAATTGTGGAACCCAGATCAATTAAAGCATACATATCAAAGCCAAAGATTTTCAACATACTAGTAACAACATTAGGGACCTCACCAACCCCTTGCCTCCCAAGTAGATCATAAAATCAATTATACCTTCGGGTACCACCTTGAGGATCACCTCTCCCAAATAGGACCGCATTAGCACCCCCGACTTTGCTATGGTTTCTTGGACAATCTATCTTCTTGTGCCCAAGCTCCCCACAACCAAAGCATGCATTAGAATCTTTCATACATGGGCCTTGATGACCCTTCCCAATTGTAGGATACATATCAATGGGAGCCATAACACCAAAACCTTGAGGCCTAGGGAGTTCATTGGCAAACTCCATATTAGTAGCATGGTGAGACCCTCGGCCTTAATGGAAGCGGCCACCCTTTTGGAACTTACCCCCAAGATAGGGCCATCTTGGCCTCATACCCCCTTCTTTTTCTTCATTTTTCCTCCTCCATTTGCTTGGTGTAGGTCATCAACCAATACAAGTCCATGTCACTAATTAGCATGGTGGATTGGCATTCTTCACATACCAAGTCGGAGACCATCGTCATAAACTTATTCATCCGAGATCTAAGATCAACCACCAAATGAGGAACATACTTTGAAAGTTGATTAAACTTGAGTGGATACTCCCTTACACTCATAGTACCTTGTTTCAAGTTCATAAACTCTATAAGCTCAAGAGGAAAAAACTAATTAAGGAAAGCCAATTTGAATTCCTCCCAAAGCACCATATTACATATTCCCTTTTCACTCTTTCATTGATCATACCATATTTGGGCTACCTCTTTGAGTTGGTACGCTGCCAACTCTGCCTTTTCAGTCAGCCCAACACCCATGATATTTAAATTTTGTGGACCTCATCAATGAACAACTGTGGATCTCCATCCACCTTTGCCCTATAGAATACCTGAGAATTCATCCTCATGAGGTCTCTTAACCTAACACCTTGGGTAGTAGTATTAGGGGCTTGGGCCCCTTAATTTACTTAGTTGGCCACAACTTGGGAAAGCATAGTGAGAGCATGACAGATCTCACCATTGGTAGGTTACACCTCGGTAGTTAGGGCCTATTTTCCTCTAGTATTTGGTATGATCTAGCATAACAAAGAACAATTGGTAGGGATGTAAACTCACTACAACTCTATAGCACGAGTAGAATATGAAGAAGGGAAACATTTTCTAAAATATTACATAGCTTCCTACTTATATTCATGACGCGCTTCACAACCATAAATAGGACTCTAATCGATAGTGTATTGGACTCCGAGGATCTATCAACCTAATGCTCTGATATCAAGTTTTTCATGACCAAGCCAAAGTCCTAGACATGACACGGTGCAATAGGAACCCTATGGGCCCTAAGCAATCCTCTTAGAGCATCATTGCACATCCTTGATCGTAGAAGCAATAAACCAAGCATCAAAAGATAATAGAATACGGAAATCAGGGTTAAGGGAAAACACTTCCATATCATCATAGTCAAGAGATAAGAGTCAAGTGCATGTGTAGATACATAATATGTCCAACAAACACCTCTAATACATAGATAAGAGTGGGGGCCAAGTTAAAGTAACTGAGCTAACCCTCATAGTCAAAATACACAATAAAGAAAAATGTCTCAATACATAACAGGAGGAACATAGACTAACATCCCTGAAGTGTAGGACTGAGCAACTAACTTGACTAGCACTAAACTAGCCATGTAGAGGAGGAGGAGGATCAACTTGGGCATCGGTTCCTACATGGTTATATCACGTAGGCATAGAGTATGCGTATTACATTTGAATGTACTAAGTATGTTAGATGTAATTCAAATAAAAATTAAGCATCATAATCAAAATACATAATAATATGACATGAAGGATCAGTGCATAAGTAAAACATGCTTCTGTAACTTATGCTCATATTGGACATCATATTTGTAGAAGAGACCAAGCTAGATTTTCAAATGTATAAACCTTTGGTAGGGTAGCGATGATGATGCCCCATCACTTAAGTGGATGAGTACAAACCCCTATAAGGTTGGTCATAATATCTCCCCATCACCATGGTGGAAAAGTACAAAACCTTCCTAGGTTGATGAGTACAAACCCCTATCTAGGTTACTGATGATGTCGCTCCATCACTAGGTGGAGAAGTACAAACCCTTCCCTAAGTTGATGAGTACAAACCCCCATCTAGGTTATCCAGGTTCTTAATCCACCCGAATAGGGCATGGCCTAACGCAATACTCTATATATAATATAATATATATATATATAAGCTCATTTCACCATCATATAGTCATTCATATCATATCTCATGCTTTGGACCTTCAACTCCTTAAGAAACTACTTC
>JAOTQJ010130568.1:0-10196 GCA_025642045.1 Solanum sejunctum | reverse complement strand
ACGTGTGGCTGGTGAATTATTTTAATATTATAAGAAATAAGATTATTAAAAATGTAAAGGTGAGTTGGCATGTTATTATGGTACTTGAATTGATAAATGTAGTTAAGTGATGAGAATTCTATATTTTTTATATATATATTATTGTGGTTGGAGATTATGAGTGGATTCGCTTGTGGAATTCTTATCATGTTCATTCATTCCATGGATGCATATTTGCTTTGATTCCAGATATTGATATGAGTGAGATGAAAAATATTGGGACCGAGGTCTTTACCGGTCGAGATATTATGATGTCGAGGTCTTTGCCGACAAAATTACAATGTTGAAAACTCTATGAGGATATTGTGATGCCGACGTCTTTGCCAGCAAATTTATGATGGTATTGTGATGCCGAGGTCTTTGGCGGAGATGATGTGATGCTGAGACATTTTTAGTGATGTTATAATGCTGAGGTCTTTGCCGGCGATTTTTGCATAAGCATTGCATTTCACCCTTACATATTATTGCATAGCACGATGTTATTCTTGTGATTGATTGTGCTGTCATTTTTAGCTTGTGCTTTGGAATTGTGATATGGTGAAATACTATTTTTATTATCTATTATGTATTGTTGGCCTGGACTAATTTTCTGTACAGGTTGTAGTCAAAGAGATCAATTGGGATGAAAGAAATTTGTGTAATCTATTAGACTTACTTTGTTTTATTAGTTGACTTATTGGGTACCACGTGGTATTTGATACTTACCCCTTGCTTCTACATTTGTGTAGGTTGTGAGATCGGGCAGTGAATAGTATTTTTCTTGATCCTCCGAGGCTTTCCAGGAGACGTAGAGAGGTAACTGTTATCATCTGGCAGACTCTCTTGTTCTTATTTCTTCTGTACTTGTTCTATTCAAGGAGAAGGACAGTTTGGACTTGTATTTCTTATTTTTTGTATTTCTAGTGGCTTGTGCGCGTGACAACCAATCCTTTGGTGGTATTTAAGTTTATGAAAATATATCTACTCTAATTAATTACTTCCGCGTGATATATTTATTATCCCTTTGAGTTAAGGCTGAATTGTTCTGGTGGGATTGAGCAAGTGTCATCATGCTTATTTTTGGGTCGTGACATCTCCACCCACAGCAGCCTCCGAAATCAACCTCGAAAACCCATCAAAACCACCCCATTTCAACCCCGAACCAGCCACAAAACAGTCACAAAATGCAACAGCAAAAACACAGCCCCAACACCCTCCATTTTCAACTCCAAAAATCAGCTAACGACCACCAAAAACTGACCTGAAAACCACCCAAAATTAGCCCCATTTCGCCCTCATTTTTGCCCCAAAATGTGCACTAAAATGACCCCTGTTTCAGCGGAGAAAACTCATCATCACCATCACACAAGAACACAAACAATAGCAGCGGATTGGACGAGTTTTGGTGGTCAAAATAATAGCTAATTTATCTCCTTCCCCTTCTCTTTGTTATTATTTTTTTCACTGTAATTATTGTCGATTTGGATCATCTTTTCTAGTATAAGTATTTTCTTTTACTATTCTTTCTTCCTTATTCATATTCCTAGAAATTTTGGGTAAGTTACTTTCCTTATGTATTCTTGTTTTTGTGCTACTGCACTATTTACTTCTCCTAATTGTAAGATAGTATTTTTCTAACCCACTTAATGCTAAGTTTTTATTGGACTAGATTCACAATTTCTTAGTGACAATGTTTATTTATTCTCTTCGTTCAATTCATGTTATTGTATAGTCGTTTTGTTTGTTTATTGTTCGTAATATTTGCTATTCATATTTGTTAAATTATTTAGAACTTTCTTGCTATTTAGCTTAGTATTTGTTTTCTTTCCATTGTCTATGCATAGTTAAATTATTATTTAATAAGTGTTAATGTTGGATTTTTTTTATTATGTTAGCTAGAAGTTCATTAGTTGGTTATTCCTTTATTTGTGTTATTGTCTATATTTTAATTATGTTTTCATATTTTAATTTGCAAACTGACAAATTTTGAATTGGCTTTACAGTTGATAAAAAGTTTTGATAGAAACATGTCTTAGTTCATTAAAATCATTTTAAACATGGTCGGTGAAGGATCTATCCGTCGAATTTTGAGACCATCCCATTCAAAAAGACGGAAAAAGTTAGTCTATATTCATATTTGTTACATGTTAAAATTCAAATTTTTTTAGTTTAAGTTCATATTCATTATATGTTAGAATTCATATCTAAATTGGCCAATGACAAATCTATCCGTCGAATTTCGAGGCCTCCCCATTAAAAAGATGAAACAATTTTAGTTTATCCTTTATTTATTTATTATTGTGTATACTATTTATGTGTGTTTATTTTATAATTATCATACTTGTGTTATATTATGTATTTCCTCCTCAATTTTAAATAAAATGAGTTTAGTCGGGACCCATAGTTGTGTATTCTGAAGGGTACTAATATCTTCCCTTCAGAATAACTTAAACCCTTACCCAAAATTTTGGTTCGTAGACTATTTTTTATAAATAATTAATTAGTTTTCTAATTATCCTCAAAATTAGGTGGCGACTCCAAAATTAAATTATTTTTCCTATTTAAATTCTTTTATTTAATTATTTTTATTGAGTTTCCACGACACTTCGCCTTCGAGATGTCAACATTATATTTTGAAAGGGGTAAAGCTTGAGGGTGTCAAACCAACCAAGCAGGATAACTCAAAGGTGAAACAATCAATGCGACCATTGAAAGGGCCAAAGTTGACATTGGGAAGCCTAGTACTTGTCCTAATAAGGGAAAAACCATACCCTCAAAAATTAAGCCAGCACCTACACTCCGTTATGTCCCAAAGGTGAAGAAAGAGGAGGGTCAGTTATCTGATGTACGAGGGAATGTGCTAGGGGGGTTGACTCTTCCTATTAAGCGAATTGATGCAATAAACTTGTCTTCAAAGCAGTTGAGAAATTTTGTGGCTCAAAATCCACCACAAAATACATCATTCCCTGCCAAATGTACAAAAGGCTTTGATCCAAATTCTTACGAGTTACTTGCAAAAGCTGCGTACAACCCTGATGAGCCATTTAGGCTAGGGAAACTCCCATTTGAGGCCACAACCAGCCAAGCACGTGAAGCTTTAGGTTATAGCCAGCCACAACCAGTGCACATCTCCACAAGAAGGGCAAGCAATAACTATATCACTATAGAAGATGAGTATGTTTCTTCTAATAAATGACCTTCTATCTTTGATCGACATGGAAAACCCGCCGCAAGAACTTCTGTGTTCAAGAGGTTAGGCCCATTGAAGAAGAAGAAGAATAAGTATCGTAGAAGTTACCTAAGAATAACAATGCTTCTTTCACCTATGATCGAAAAGGACTTTGAAAGCGTAATTCCTTCTGGAATGAAGCGACTAGTGGAACTTGTAGTTTCATGTAAATAGGTACTAAAATCAAAGGCTCATACTGTGGTTTACACCAAAGAGCACGAGGAAGATGAAGAAAGTGTAGGCTCCTCACGTCATGTTACAACTCAGATTGAGAATAACGCCTCATGCCAACTAAAAATTGATGAAGAGTTTGGGAGGTATTATTTGGTGTAATCATAAATCAATCAATGACAATGATACACAGGAAGAGAAGGATGCTGGAGATGCTCCACCAGAATTTGAAGGAGTGAAGACCACGATTGATCCCTTAAAGGAAGTTAACCTTGGCACGGATAAAGACCCGAGATAACCTTACCTGAGTACCTTCCTAGAAGCCAATGAAGAAATGGCTTATATGAACATACTCAAAGAATATAGGGATGTCTTCACTTGGAGCTATAAAGAAATGCTTGGATTGAATCCCAAAATAGCAGTCCATCAATTGGTAGTTAAGCACAACGCTCGTCCTGTCAAGTAGGCTCAAAGGCGTTTCAGGCCAGACATGGTTCCATTGATCGAGAAAGAAGTTAACAAACTCATTGAGGCAGGCTTCATTCAAGAAGTTAAATACCCCACGTGGATTTTAAGCATTGTCCCCATGAGGAAGAAGAATGGCCAAATTCGAGTTTATGTCGCTTTTAGAGATCTTAACAATACATGCCCTAAAGATGGATTCCCTCTTCTTATTCCAGAGCTAATGATTGATGCTACAATTAGTTATAAGGCAATGTCATTCATTAATGGTTCTTCTAGCTATAACCAAATTCGCATGTCACCAAAGGATGAAGAACTCACGGCTTTTCGTACACCTAAAGGCATTTACTGTTACAAGGTGATGCCCTTCGATTTGAAGAATTTTGGTCCCACATATCAAAGGGCCATGCAAAATATATTTGATGATTTACTCCATAAAAATGTTGAGTGTTATGTTGATGACTTGGTGGTGAAGTCAAAGAGAAGGAACGATCATTTAACAGACTTGAGAATGGTGTTTGAGTTGCTTCAAAGATATCAACTGAGGATAAATCCATTAAAGTGTGCATTTAGGGTTACTTCTGAAAAGTTTCTTGGCTTCATTGAGCGACATCGAGGAATTGAGATTGATCAAGTTAAAGTTGATGCAATTTTGAAGATGCTCGAACCTCGAAACATTCATGAGTTGAAAAGTCTCCAAGGGAAATTAGCTACTTGAGGAGGTTCATCTCAAATCTAGCTGGAAGATGTCAACCATTCAGTCATCTCATGAAGAAAGGTGTCCCTTTCAAGTGGGATCAAACATGTAGCAAAGACTTTGAAAGTATAAAAGGGTATCTGGCGAAACCTCCGGTCTTAGAAGCCCCTATACCTAGAAAGCCACTGATACTTTATATTGAGGAACAAGAAAGGTCTGTGGGAGCATTACTAGCTCAAGAAAATAATGAAGGCAAAGAAAATACCCTTTATTACTTGTGTAGAATGATGATACCAAATGAGCTGAATTATTCGCTAATCGAGAAGTTGTGTCTGGCGCTGGTCTTTTTGATTCAAAAGATGAAGCACTACTTTCAAGATCATATTGTCCGCCTTGTTCCTAGAGCAAATCCTATCAAATTTGTTATGTCAAAACTAGTCCTTAGTGATCGACTAGCAAGGTGGTACCTTCAGTTCCAACAATTTGAGATTGTATACATCCCTTAAAAGGTTGTGAAAGGACAAGTATTAGCGAACTTCTTGGCGAATCATCCTATACCAAATAATCGGGAATTAATTGATGAACTTCCTGAAGACGATGCATTGACCATTGAAACCCAACCTCCTTGGAAGATGTACTTTGATTGGGCCGCGCATCATGGTAGAGCTGGTGCAACGTAATGTTTGTCACTTTACAAGGAGAAGTCCTACCATTCTCCTTCACATTAAAACAACATTGTTCCAATAATGTTGTAAAATATCAAGCACTAATACTTGGGCTCAAAATGGTCGTTGACATGAAGCAATTGCAGTTGTAAGTTTTTGGTGATTCTCAACTGGTG
Organism: Solanum sejunctum; assembly: GCA_025642045.1. Lineage (NCBI taxonomy): Eukaryota > Viridiplantae > Streptophyta > Magnoliopsida > Solanales > Solanaceae > Solanum > Solanum sejunctum. Next base: position 4,778 of record JAOTQJ010130568.1, on the reverse strand, counting down.
ATTCGACAACTCTTGGGAACCTATGATGTCAAGAAGCCTGAACTGTGTCCATATCACTGTTATGCTCAAAAGTTGATAGGATGGCTTGGGGATGTAACCCTCCAACATGTACCAAGAAAGAAAAATAAAATGGTTGATGCCTTAGCTGCTCTAGCCTAGACTCTACTCTTCCTGATCAGATGCAAGTTACTATCTGCCAAAAATGGGTAGTACAACCATTGGACAAAGATGAACATATGAAGAATAAGGTTAAGCATGTTGTTGCAGTTTCTGAAGCCAATAAAGAGGACTGGTGACAAGCCATCATCAACTATTTATATTATGGTATACTTCCAGAAGATGCTAAGAGAAGGACTGACATTCGTCGTCGGGCACCATGTTTTCTCTACTACAAGAAAATATTGTATAGGAGATAATTTGATGGAGTGCTTTTGCGGTGCTTGGGGGAGAAAGAAGCGACTCAAGCTTTGCAAGAGGCACATTCAGGAGTATGTGGATCACATCAATCTGGACCAAAGCTCCATTTTCACATAAAAAGAATGGGGTATTATTGGCCAATCATGGTAAAAGATTGCTTGGATTATGCTCAAAGGTGCAAAGCTTGTCAATTTTATGCAAACTTTATACATCAACCGCCTAAAGTTTTATATACGACTATTGCATCTTGGTCATTTGATGCTTACGGATTGGATGTTATTGGACCACTGCTGAAATCCTTCAGTGGACACTTGTACATCTTAGCTGTAATGGATTACATTTCAAAATGGACCGAAGTTGTAGCTCTAAAGAAGTCAAGAAGGAGAATATTGCAAACTTCATTCGCGTAAATATTGTTTATCGATTTGGCATTCCACGATATTAATCACAGATAATGGCAAGCCATTTGATAACAAGTTGATGAATAAGATATGTAATCTCTTCGGCTTCAAGCAATGGAACTCTTCTATGTACCATGTTGCCTCCAATGGTCTGGATGAGGCACTCAATAAGACTCTATGCGATCTTCTGAAGAAAGTGGTCTCTAAGTCCAAACGAGACTGGCACGAAAGAATGGAAGAAGCCTTGGGGCATATAGGATAATATATCGCACACTGACTTATGCAACCCCATATTCACTTATTTTTGGAGTTGAAGCAATCCTGCCACTCGAGCGTCAGATACTGTCTTTGAGACTGGATATCCAAGAAGGGCTCATTAAGGAAGAAAATGCTCGAGTATGTCTTGCGAGTTAGAAGCACTTGATGAAAGGAGGTTAGAAGTCCAACAAAATCTTGAATGCTATATAGCTCGTTTGTCTCGTGCCTTTAATAAAAAGGTTTGCTCGAGGTGTTTTCAAGTTGGAGACCAAGTTCTCGACGTAAGAAGTCCCATTATCACTTCACATAAGTTTGGGGGAAAATTCACCTCGAAGTGGGATCATATGTAGTACGAGAAGTATACTCAAATGGTGCTTACATGATTGTCGATGCAGATGGCATGAGGATCGATCCTATAAATGAAAAATTTCTTAAGAAGTACTACCCTTGAGGAAAATTATTGTCCTTGGAATTTAAGTATAAAAGTACATGATACTCCTGGCCCGCAAGAGTATAAATTGTGTACGACACTCTAAAAAAAAACTCCCCTAGAATTATGTTGTGACTTGATCCTCTTCTTTGAGGTACGTAGGTGCTTGAAATTATATTCTAAGTTCAGTTGCATGAGTGTTAAAAAACTTTATATCCCTTACTTGATTCTTTATAGGGGCAAAGCCCTAGGGAATGTGAATTCCCTCTATGGCATGCTTGAGGTCTTCAAATTTAATCAAGTTTGCAGGTTGAAGTTTTCATATTCCATAAGTCTCTAAGCTAAAGTCCCCAAAGTCTACAAGTTGGTTCTCAAATTAAGCAAGTATGCAAAGGACGGTCCTTAAGTTTTGTGTTGATATTCTTTAAAGTTATCCATTTCGTAAGTTAAAGCATTAAGTTGCATAAAATATGCGAAGGTAAATGCACAAACTTCAAAAGAGAAGGGATTTTTATATTATCATTCTTACTAGCGTGCCAAACGTGAATTAAGTTTGAATTATTAAGGCTTGCAGCGAAAGAAAACATGTGAAAAATTTCAAGTTAGAACCACAAATACAAGATATAAGACGAAAAAATAGAGAAATTCTATTGCTATAAAATTGTCTAACATATCAATCTAAATCTTGTGAAAATAAAGAAAAGAAGTAAAAAAAAAGGGAGGGGGGAGAGGAAGGGAGCTTAATCTAAGCATGATTTGTAGTTGATCAAATTTTGACGACTAGTTTCTAATCCCTCTCTCCTATGCTACAAATGAGTTGAATCGTCAATCGTCAAGAAGTCTATGTTTTCAAAAGAGGACACTTTATTCTCAGCAACTATGATCATGGCTTGAACCTCCTTATTGGCAGCAACTATATGACATAGGCCGAGAGTATGGCGCGCGAAACTGCGCCCATGCGGTTCCTGCAGGAGTCCCATACCGCCCCAAGCCAACCTGACCTAGTTTGAGTACCGACTGGTTTCGCCCTGCCATGGGCTCATCAGGGAAGCAGCAATAGCTCCCGACCAATTGTGCCCTTCGTATGATCAGCTTCCTTTATAGTTTTGTCCTTGACAAGCGACAAGCTCCCCAAACTTAATCGGGTCGGTATGCCTAACTCGGCCAAGCCAATGCAACTAGGACAGAACAATGCCTTACTGCTATTGACGCCCCTACCCTGGAAATTTAATACAGCCAACATATACGTTTTTACAAGGCCCTCCATGGTTACAAAAATAAGGCCGTGACAATTCTTCGCCACCTATTATTGCGGCGACCTTGACAAAATACCACATTATGAACTCCCCTTATCACCACTCGTACCTAGCGCACATCACCTCGTGCCATCCCACTGTGGTCTCAACTGGAGTTCGCGTCATCTTAGCGGTAGGGAGATAGAATTCACCTAAGGTCAACATATTGTTCCAGCCACTTCCTCTTCCAGTGCCCTCCTCCTCGCACTTGAAGCATCCACGGTCCCGGCCATACCGTACATCTAAGCGCCAAATGGCCCCAACCTAGCTTAGTGCCTCTTTGAGCGACACTCCATTGAAGTGCTGGAAGAACATGTCCAGCTCTGATACCAAGTGACATGGGCCGAGAGTCTGGCGTGCGAAACTGCGCCCATGCGGTGCCTAGAGGCATCCCATACCGCCCCAGGCTAGCCTGACCTATTTTGTGTACGTACTGGCTGTGTCAAACTGCCATGGAGAGGGGAATGACATTAGCAATAAGGTGTTCTGTCCTAGTTGCATTGGCTTGGCCGAGTTAGGCATGCCGACCCGATTAAGCTTGGGGAGCTTGTCGCTTGTCTTGGACATAACTATGAAAGGAGCTGAAGCATACTAAAGGCACAACTGGTCGGGAGCTACTGCCGCTTCCCTGATGAGTCCAAGGAGGGGTATTTATACTACTCTACCTCCTCAATGGACGACTAGGATTAACTTGATCCAACGGTCAAGGTTAATCCTCTAGATTCTTCCTAACAAATATCTAGATATTTCCTACTAAAAATCTATGATATTTTTATAAGTTGGCTGTACAAAACCATTCTACAACTCTCTAGAATATTTTGGGACTCTCTAATGCTATCTTTAATCTTCTGCACAACTCTAGAGAGTTTCGGAGTCTTCCAAAGCGTGCCAGACACATTTTTTGCACTGTTTTGGGCAGAAATATTGGCAGGGCGTGACATACTCCCCCACCTCATGTTGCGACAACCTTGACGTAATGCTGCTGTAGGAACTCCCTATCCTCCACCTTCGGACTGCTGCATTTTCTTATACCGTCCCTTTGTGGCCTTTTCTGAAGTTTGTTCCCCCTTCACGCCCGAGTCGCACTGTTGTAACTAACCGTCCTTCAGCACCCTTGGCTTCCTTCGATGGCTCCTCTTCTGGCGTCTTCCCTTCTTCATGGGTGTGGGACACGACAATGGTTGCTTATCCTAGAACCCCTCCATAAGTCACATGGCCGACATTTGCACCTGTCCCCCTGACTTGGGCTTCTTTACTAAAGGCACCATGCAGGAGCTTCCCTCCTCAAAGATCACAAGTCATTGGAGGTAGGGGATGATCCTTGTAGGGCACTTTCGAAAAAATTCCTGCCCAAGGACGATGTCAAAGAGATCAATTGGAGTGACATAGAAGTTTGTCTTGCCATGCCACATTCCCAAAGCTATATCAACTCCTCGAGCAATGCCATCTACTGGAGTCATTGGCGCATTGACCATCCTAAGTCGCGCATCTCTTGGGCTATATTTTAGTCCCAATTTGGTTGCCGTAGACTTAGTCATGATGTTAACTTCTACGCCTGTGTTGACCATAGCACGAGTGGGTCGCCCATTGATTATCATGTCTACGTATTGTGCCTTGCACTCCTTTGACTTTCGTGGCTATTGCATGACTACTCCGCATAGCCCAATCATGCCCAACTGCACCGTGTTTGAATCTTCCCCTGATTCGAGTGCTTTCTCCTGTGCCTTTCGCTCTTTCAGTTCACGTCGTATGACACCAAGGTTCTTCAGTTTAGGGCATTTCATATACCTGTGCGGTCCCCCGCACATATGGCATTTGAACTCCTTCTCAGGCAGAGCCTTGCCCTCATCGTTGCCCTGTCACTCAACCCTCCTATTTTCAGGTCTGCTGGTATCATGACTGTTAGGACCCGCAATGTAATTTAAACCCCGAAAGTCCTTAATTGGTTCGATTTAATAAAGTTTGGGACCAAATGTA
>JAOTQJ010130528.1:0-10198 GCA_025642045.1 Solanum sejunctum | reverse complement strand
AAGTTTTGTAACGACAAGGGTATAACAAATTCATTTTAACAGCGATGGTAAAATCAAATAAAAAAATATAGTTGAGGATAAAGTAAGTCCTATTTGGTACTTTGTAAAATACTTCTCCACAAATTTATTATAATTGTTTATGAGTAGGAATTCCATAATAGCAAAAAATAAATATTTACAGATATGGATGAATGCAAAGGAATATTATTAGAAGGTCCAATAAAATGAGTTGATTAAAACCAACACTTAGAAAAGTGTTCATATGTTCATTTAATTTTTTTTAAAAAAAAATTATTCTCGTAAATTCTTAAAATACATAATAATTAATCTTTCTTTATTTTAGTTGATACTATAAAATATCCTGTAATATTTCTAAAAGTGAATAAGTATATATAAATTATTGTGCATTATATAATATCATAAATATTTAGAACTTAGATAAGTTGTTATTGATTATAATTTTAAATTTTTTTAATTGAATTTGTTATTACACAAACTAGCAAAATTGTTTAAAAATGTTCAAAACTAGAATTAAGATTTCACATTAATTAGACTATCATTTTTTATTTGTATAATATTTCAAATACTTTTGATTATAGGTCTAAATAATGAATATTGTAATGATCGTTACGTTTTAGAAGACATTCAAAGTTGAAGATATTATTTTAAAAAAATATATTTGATAATGTAATTACTTTGGGCTTAAAATAACTAAGATATTTCTTACAAAGTCAATATTAAAATATGATTGATTTAAATTGAAGTGAATGAGATAATTTAAAAGTAAAAAGTAAAAATAATTTTATTTTTTTTGGTCAAGCGATAACATTTTCATTCAACCAACAATATCCTTACAAACTGACCAACTCTTTTGGACTTAGGGATCATTTGGTAAAAAAAATAAAATAATGGAGGAATTAATTATACAGAGATTAGTAATATTGAGATTATTTTTTATCTCGTGTTTGGTTTAGTGTTTTTCATTTAATTTTATACTTGGTTTAAAATTCTATAAAGAATTTCTTTTCAATTATGCCCTTGAACTATTATGAGATTTTCTATTTTATGTAATTAGATCAAAGTAAATTATTTTTTAATGACTTCTAACTAGTTAGGAGAACAATAATTTTGTCATTATGTTTGATATTTTCTCACTTGAATTATTTGAGAATAAATAATTGTAATCTTAATACATTCATCACGAATAAAATGTCAATCTTTAATTTAATAAAGATAGACTATCTATTATTAAAATAGAAAATATGACAAACAATTATAAAATAGATAATCTATATTTACACATAAAAATTTAAAAATTATAGTTTTAATATAGTGTTTATATCTTACAAGGTCACTCAACTTCGAGATTATATTTAACATCATTGGACTTTGTTTTGTATCAATAAAATCACTCAACTAAATTAATTGTTAAAAAAAATTAGCATTACAAAGTATTTTGTGTCTATTATGTAAATATATGAAATCACAAATAAATAAATTTTAAAAATTTGATATGGTAAAGTTATCAATATGACACAAAAATTGTTCATATGTTTTTAAGATTTATCATTTTTTTTCTTTTTGTAGATTTATTCTCATAATTCTTAAATATGTGTAGTATAATTTACATAAATGTCATAGTGTTAAGAGACTAATACATTATTTTTCTATTTTTCCCAAATTACAAAATTTCTTAAAAAATTTATGAATTTTGGTTACATCACTATTGGACCTACAAGTACATAAGGGAGGGATGTATCCGAGGGAAAAAATGTATTCGAGAAGGGAGGAATGTATGTGAGAGGAGAATAAGCATGTACCAGTAAGAGAAGAGTGATGTATCCAAGAGAATATTAGAGATTATAATAAAATAAAATAAAATATGTATTGAGATAAAATTTTCATACTTGTATCTGTGAAATTATGAAGCCCAATGCACATGAGTGAAGCCTAGCCTTATAAGCAGTCTGATGTGATGGTCCGCCACTTATTCTTTAAAAATAAAGAACAATCTAAAGTTAAGGAGAATAAACTAGAATCTTAAGGAGAAGAAATTAGAGTCTTGGAGAGATTTCTGGAAGACTCTAGAATATTGTGGATAGCTCTTGAAATTTCTTGGAAGACTCTAAAGATGTGTGGAAGACTCTAGAGATGTGTGGAACTCTCTAGAGATGTGTGAAATATTCTAAAATTGCATAGAAATATCTTATAGTCTTTAGTTTTCTCTAGAATAATATGAAAGATTTCAGAGAGAGGACTAAAGTATAAATAAGTGGGGGACTTGTAAGTAATTATTAATTACACTTTGACCCCTAGGTAGTAGTATAAATAGGAGGGCCACTGTACAAATCATTCAAAAAAATTATAGCAATTTTTCAAGCATTCTAAAGAGTCTTCTTTCTAAAGCTATCATGAAAAGGTTAAAGAGTTAAAAAATCGACTAGTGTCGCACAAAAGTTTTAGTGATCAAGAGTTAAAAGGTTTACTAGAAAGGTTAAAGAGTTAAAAAATCGACTAGTGCCGCACAAAAGTCTTAGTGATCAAGAGTTAAAAGGTTTACTAGTATTTGCAAGATCGTAAAAGAATCGTGAGCAAATTGACATTTATATCTTCTTAATCAAGCGTTCCCTTAGCGATCAAGAGTTAAAAGATTTACTAGTATTTGCAAGATCGTGAAAAATGATAAGCAAATCGACTAGTGTCGCACAAAAGTCTTAGTGATCAAGAGTTAAAAGATTTATTAGTATTTGTAAAATCATAAAAAAATCACGAGCAAATCGACTAGTGCCGCACAAGTCCTTGCGAAGCCCTAAGTAGTTCGTGACACTGAGTACTGTTGCAGTCTACTGTTATCCAATATCACTTTGAAAGCCCATTATTATTCCCTCAAGATAATTTTGAATTCTTTTCTATTTATAGAATAAATAATATAGAATGTTAATAGTCTTAATGTTATTGTTTTAGTATCATTATTAAAAATAAATAAATGTGTCTCACTATATATAGTTAATGCTAAATAAACACTTGATGTAATATATATTTCACCTCTTGATATTAAATTTTTTGAAGAAGAGTTCTTTTCATTTCTTTTTTTTATTTTTTTTTAAATTTTTATTTTGATGAATGATACATGACATAAGTTATGTGACGATGAGAACGGAAAATGAAAAGAAAGAAACTAAAAAGGAGTCTTTTCTAAAATTTTCTATCACAGATTCATCTAAAAAAAAATCAACTAATTATTAATATGACACAAAAAATGAGTTGAAATATTAATTTTAAATGTACCTTAAAAATATCAAATAATCTTATGAAAACGACAAATTTTTATTTGTTAAATTTATATAAAGATACCTAGCAAAAAAGAATTTGTCATTAAGGAGTTTGGTAAGCTTTGTCCACTTCATGAAATAATACATTCCCAAGTATTAATTTAATTAAAAATAAATTCACAGTTGATTATTATCTATCTATACTGTCTTAAAAGGGTCAATTTTAAATTCTAAAATTAAATTATTAAAATATTTTTCATTTTAAAAAAATTCAAAATTAAAAAAAAGAGACTTACATTTAAATTACTTTTGTGTCCCTATTCTAATAGACCTCATATTAAATTCACAGCCCCTGTTCCCACGCAAGAACACCCTTGGCAACAATCGCCATCTCTACGCCTGCAATCCTTGGCTTTTCACTCTTTAAAACAACCAAACATGGATCGACGAACATATGTGTGGGGAAAAATCAGGGCTGGTTGGTGGTTTGCAGACTCTGTGTGGGCAATCATATAGAGCAAATCAATACAGTAATATCTCTACTTCTTGTGTGCATACCAATCAGTATCTTGTGGCTCTTCATGGATAAGCTGCTCAACTTAATGGGACAAGATCTTGTAATTCAGTTGAATCTTCTAAGTATTCTATGTGGCTTATTCCTGAACTGTTTGGAGGTGCAATTCTTAAACAATGCTCGTGAATGCCTTTCTGGTTTCATGTCGAAAAAACACTCGGTCAGTTCTCATGTTGATTAAAAAAAATTACACTTTATTTTAAAACGCCCGTTAACAATACACATTAACATTTAGGTCTCGTGTTGATTCAACAAATATACTTTATTTTAATGTCCGTTACAATACACATTAATTATGGTGGCCATCTCATCTCCATATGTAGCTGTTTTCGACCAGGTTTAGCCGACATGGCTACAGAAATTGAACTAGCCAAATTGAGTGTTCCGACAAACAAGAAACCAAAATAGTCTATTGAATCGGTGATGCATGTCTAGTTATACGATGGGGCTCAATAATACCTTACAAAAATTCCAGCAATGAAGGGACTTAATAATAGTAGTTGATGACGAGGCACTACCTTTTCCACTTTCACTTATCTTACTATAATATGTTGCATACTTTCTATGCTAATGCTCCCATCCATTTCTCAATACCATGTCCAAATTACTATTCCTAAAGACAACCAAGCCCCTGAAGAGGAATTTGACTACTCTCAAAGAGTACAGTGGCTTCGAGCTGCATTGTTAGGAGCAAATGATGGATTAGTCTCAAATGCATCCTTGATGATCGGTGTTGGAGCTGTTCAAGAAAACGTCAAAACCATGATTCTTAATGGCTTTGTGGGGTTGTTTGCTGGTGCTTTGTAGCATGGCTATAGGAGAGTTTGTCTCTGTCTACTCTCAACTAGACATAGAGCGAGCTCAAATGAAGAGAGACGACAGAACCGAGAACATCAACAAGACGGAGAAGGTAACAAGGAACAGCTTCCAAATCCATTTCAGGCAGCAGGAGCCTCAAGTATTGCATTTTCATTAGGTGCCATTGTGCCAATTCTTGCTGCAAATCATAATTATAAGGTGAGGCTGGCTGTGCTCGTGGCAGCAGTTATCTTGGAGGAATCAGTGAGTCCTATGGTGAAATCTTGTGCCAGAGTATTAATTGGTGGATGGAACTTGGAGATGTGATCGAAAGTTTCTGTTCCTGGCCTGTCAATTGTTCTTCTTTAACTTCATCTAATCAAGAAATTTGTACTGCAAGTTGCCTAAACCTTTTTTGTGTGCTAATACCACGAGGGATTCTCTCAATCTTTATTGGTCTTTCTACTGAAAATAGTAGATATGGTACACAACCTTTTACTTATTCACAATATTTCAGGCATCATCTATCATAATCTAACATTTAACTGGTAAAAATAAATGAGAATGTGCAATCTTAAAATATCTTTGTACTTAGACATGTGTTTCAAAAGGAAAGATATGCATAATGTGACAAAATCTCTTTTTATATTGTATTTGCAACGTGTTTATGTAGGACGTTTGAAATTATTAGATTTATTACCTGGGTTCTCAATGTCGGTGTTCCTTTGAAAACAAAACTGTTGTCAGAAAATACTCCATACTAATTAAGTCCTAGACCAAAGTGGAACTTGGAAACAAATCCATCACTTTGGTAGCACAAGACGCGTACAACATGTTTGGTTCAATTGGATTCCATTGCCCCCATGAGTAGATCACATGAATTGCTCAATGAGGATCTCAAAGAGGGAGTATCGTTGAACATTTGTTTAAACATCCTCAGCCAATCCATCCCCATTTGCCCAGAAATCAACTTGAAATCATTCTCTATCATTTATGAAACCTAATGCATGAAAATTCTAAAAAGGCCTCCAGCAAGCAACACTAACAGTTCAGTACGTCTACAGTTTATACTTCATCCCATAAAATAGGACTAAGATCATGAAAGATGACTTATAGCTCACTACCTTGGAGATCTGTTGGATTTGACAAGTCCTGATTCAAAATTCCTAAAAAAAAAGGATAACAATTCTCTTCTCAACAACTTGTAGATTTGTCTGAAATCTTTTGCACCCCCAAGGAGTTATCATCATTCATTGTAGCAACCTGTGAGGTCCTCTTTATATAAGTGTCTTTATCTTTTTCTTCCACAAATTTTTAGCAGTCGTAAATCTGGTTACCACATGCATAGTTGGAACATTTGTGGTCCTTGATCCTACAAATGACACCATTAATACAAACTGTTTCTCTTTCTATCAGAATAAGATCTAGAAATTAGCACAACTAGATTTTGCCTTTGATACGTAATACTGAAGACATCTATGGACGTCACTCATCAACTCAAGGATGCATTGTATTGGGAGAAGGAAGAATGCATTTGAAGTTTCATCAATAATCGTCTGTGACTTCAACAGCAGAAGAGGCAATTTCGCCTTCATTAACTTGAGGATTCTACACATTTTTTTATCAAAGAGAATAATATAAGAGCACAACACCAAACATATAAAATGTCAATATGTTATTCATGTTAATCTGTTTATTTGAGATCCTATAGCCCCAGAGAGAGTCTATGCCAGTAGGATATGTAGGAAATGTCTACCACTTCTATTTTTATTTTAACTTTACAAAATATTGGTTGAGATTAATTTTTGGTGAGGATCGTATAGTCGACCCCAACATGCTTGCGCCTGAGGCATAGTTATTAATTGTACTTAAAAATAAAAAATTTCACCAATTTCTACGATCTAAAAGAAAGATTATGATAAATCATCTTTTCTGGTTTATCAGGAGCATAAGGACTTATAGAGTGTGGAGTTGCACTGAACAAGTTCATACATGATCTCAGAGATGAACACCTTAGTTTTCTATAGGACTCCGTCTATCTATAATCTTAAGTGTTCAAGTCTAATCAATCTCTTGAAACTTGTATGAGGATACTTAACCTCTCAAGGGAATGTCTGCACACATAATTATCTCAATTTTTAAAACCCACAATCATGTAGTAGGGAGATTCCTTTAGTTTGCCTATTTCTGCACAAGATCTTTAGCCAATTTATCTGCAGCTCTCAATACTTATACAACATCTCATGTGGAGTGCCACTAATCACTCCGTCAACAAAAGGATGTCATCTATTTAAAGTAAGATTAAAAATCTCCTTCTCTTTAGAAGAAAACCCGCTCAAGGATCAGAAGAAGATTTGGTGAAACGTTAATTCTTGCTCAATTAATTACTTACAAATGGATTAGATTTTTGTCGATAATTTCATCGCCAAACTAATAAGAGACTTTAAATACTACGTTTTCCAGTTCCTTCCTATAACCAATAAATGCTTCCTATAACCAATAAATGAAATATGTAAGACAGTCAGTCCAACATAATGGACCATTATTACAAACTATATTTGGGGCGATTGAATTATAATCACAAATTAATCATTTAATTTAGGTTATCAAGAAATAAAGCTTATATAATACCACTATTACATATTCAGTAGTTAAATATAGTATAGATATCCGACTATAGGAATCTCAACACTGTTATGAATCTAGTTTCAATAAAATCATAAGCTAAAATTAGTTTTTAAAAAGAGACCTCAATTTTTGTGTTCGTACTTGTAGTGCATTGTGTAATATTTTATAAGGTATAATATTTTTAAGCTTGCAAAAAAATTTGATGGTAATAATGTTATTAAAATTATTTAAAGTTAATAAGTTAGCGATGTCTATATAATATATTACCTTAGATTTTTTTCATAACCAATTTTATCTAATAATATAAAGATTTGAGTAGTTTAATTTAAGGTTTAAAATATTTTTACTATTTAAAAAAAAAAGACAACAATCTTTCTTTTCGTTTTTTTTATAAAGATTTTGCACTTTTTTCCAACTGCAAATTTCAATATTGGTTTAAGTACAAATAAATTGATAAATCTATATTACAAAATTTTTAGAGCCTCAGATTTTTTTTGGCGGGCCTAAAATAAAAGTTTTGCTAATCTATATTTTGAGTCGTACTTCTATCACATAATTCAATATGGTGTCATCATAAATGCAAAAGAGATTTAATATTTATAAAATTCATAGAACATCTTAAATTAATTTGTACAATTGAAAAGTATCAAAAGTAATGTCTGAACAATAAAACAACAACAATAACATTACCCCAATGCCTCAAAGACTCTCGCCCATAGCGGGGTAAGGAGAGGGTCGGATGTACACAGCCTGACCTCTATGTTTAAAAACATAGCGCGACTGTTTCCGAATGATCCATGATGAGCGTCGAAAGTTGCATTGACTAACTGCTACTTTACAATTGAAAGAAGCGCAGACAGTAATGTCTGAACATTTACTCACAAATTCTGTTCTTCAACTTTTAGATTTAAAAATATCCTAAATTTTAAAGTTTTGGCCGGAGGATAACCCTCAAAACAATTCTAAAGCTGGGTCAAATTTTACTCGTTAAAATAGTATATAATTTGTTATCTTTTAAGCTAGAATTAAATAAAATTCGCTCATATTTTAGTCCTCCCTCCCCATCCCCCCCGCACCCCCACCCCTTCCTCGAGGGCTCTTGACTCACTTTTTCTTAAACCTCCCAATTCTTCATCTTCATTAAAACAAAACATGCAGCTATCATCGATCGTGAGTGGAAGCTTAGCTTCCATATGGGTATGCGACCTTGGATTGCTGTTGCATATTCAGCTTTTGTTGCAGTTACTACTGCAATTTTCTTGATCTACCTAAACGGTCAAAGAAATTTTTTTGATGGTATGCCTCTAGACTCTGGTACTTTCAATTTCATAATTGTTAGGCGTGATTGGTGTATTCGGCGGCTCCTTATTCAGTGTTGTGCATAGTTCGTTGGTAACTTCTAATTTGATTCGGGAGACCACAGAAAATGTCAAAAAGCTCAGACAGGAGCAGGACATTCCATCAAATCTTTCAGAACCACTAGCTGATGGTCCTCTCCTTAAAGTGAGTTTCAGCTCTTCTCAAATCCTATTTTTTCATTGATATATAGGGTGAATTCTAAAGTTCCTTATTCCGATTGTAACGGGAAGAAGAGGGCGAATGGGCATAATCCCTCTAGCAGCTCACGTTTCTGACCCTAAAGGAATGAAAAACTAAAGAAGAATCTATGTGCACTATCTATAAGCAGTGATTCAAATCCAGAGTTAATCGTACTCAAACAACTTTAGGTAAGACAAAGTTTAATTTTATTGAAGTGATAGCAAAAAAGTTAACAAAATAAATAACACTTATAATCACTCTACGTTCGACACGTAACTTATGTCTTGGACTCAGAAAGAACGGAAGAGATTGATTCCTTTTTCATTTGACTTACTAGCCTAAGGAGATGAACAAGCAAATAATGGTAACGAGAAAGCATAATGTTATTTTGGGGGAACAAAATTAAATAAAAAATCAAATCAATCGCAAATTGAAGTAACTCGACAAAAAAATTTGACTGGTGATTTGATTTGACTTGATTTAATATTGAAAATGAATTTGACTATATTTTAGTTGATTTTGGTTTAGCTTTAAAAAGTCAATCTGATACCAAACCAACTGATCTAATAAAAGTTATAGTCCATATATATTAGTAGGAGTAATTACTAATTACCCTTTAGAGTTCTCTTTATATAAATATTTAAATGTATATATTTTTTTAATTTATTTTCTAAATATAACATATTTAGAAAATATTTATCATCAATATAGCAATTGTACTATATATTAAAAGTGAATTATATATAAACTACATACGTATTATAAAGTATTAAAATATATTATATTTATTTTGGTAAAAAAAATTACATTATGTGTTAAAAATTAATTATATATGTAATATAGATGTATTACACTATGTATAAAAATAAATTTGCATGCAATATAGATATATTATAAGTGTCCTAAAATATATTTGGCTTGTTTTGATTTAAAAAAAATCTTAATTATGTATTAAAAGTGAATTATACATGTATTAAGATTAAATAACTATAAATAGTAAATATGTTCTAAATATTATATATTTAGGTAAGTTTTTCATATTAGTAACTCCAAGAAAGTTCAAATAAAAAATTAATTCAATACTAATGCTGGCAAAACAATTAATCCAACACTAAGAATGACAATAATAATGAATATTTGTTCTTTTTAGTTGTACATTAATTTAGATGTTTAAAATACATAACCAAATTTTAGTTTTTTGTTTATTCATGTAATTAATAAGTACTTATTATACTTATTTTAGCATGATATAGTACTTTAAAGTTATGATCATTTTCATTTTATTTTAGAATGATTTAGTACTTGATTATGATCATTTTCATTATTACTTATTTATTTACAATATTTGTTTTATGCAATCTCATTATCATTTTTGTTGAATATGTAA
>JAOTQJ010130517.1:0-10200 GCA_025642045.1 Solanum sejunctum | reverse complement strand
ACAAAATCCATATTAATCACCTCTTACGTCCAAGTAGGAATATCTATGTCCTGGATTAGGCCACACGTCCTTTGATGTTTGGCTTTAACTTGTTGACAACTATGGTAAGGAAATGAATTTGTCAATGTCCCTCTTCATGCCTCAACACCAATACACCTCCCTCATATCTCTATAAATTTTGGTGGACCCGGGGTGGATAAAATAGGAAGAATTATGGGCTTCATCAAGGATTTTCCCCCCTTAAACCACTAACACAAGGCAAACGTAACCTACCTTGGTACCTACAGGCACCATCTGGCCCTTGGGAGAAAACCTCTACTTTGCCTTATTTTACCAAGGCCTTCAATTCAATCAAGGATGTGCCAAGATCTTATTTTGCTATCACCTCATCAACCAATGAAGACTTAGATCCATCAACAACAACAACACCATCATTACCAACCTCTTCATACCTAACCCCCAATCTAGCCAATTGATGCACCTCCCTAGCCATCTCCTTATAGCCACCATCAATATGGGCTAGGATACCAATAGACACCCTACTCAAAGCATCTGCCACCACATTTGCCTTGCCCGGATGGTAATGCACACTCATGTCATGTCCTTAAGAAGTTTTAGCCACCTTCTTTGCCTTATGTTGAGATTATTTTGATTGAAGATATATTGGAGGCGCCTGTGATCGGTAAAAATATAAACATGAACTATATATAAGTAGTGGCACCAAATCTTTATGCAAACACAATGGCAGCTAACTCAAGATCATGGGTGGGGTAGTTCCTTTGATGTACCTTGGGTTGTCTAGAAGCACAAGCTATGACCTTACCATGTTGCATCAACACACAACCCAAACTAACCCAAGAAGCCTCACAATACACCATAAATCCCTCAATTCCATCTGGTAGTGACAATATAGGAGCGAACACAAGCTTGTCTTTCAATATTTGGAAGCTACCTTCTTTTGAGTAAATTTTGTCATGGGGAAAGCAATGGAGGAGAACCCATTGAAAAAACTTCTATAATAACCCGATTGGCCCAAGAAGATCCTAATATTCGATAGGGTCAATGGTCTAGGCCAATTTGTAAATACATCGATTTTCTTAGGGTCCACTTTTATACTATTTCTCGACACCACGTGGCCCAATAATGCAACCTTCTTGAACCAAAATTCACACTTGTCACATTTAGCATATAATTTCTTCTCCCTCAGTGTTTGTAACACAACCCTCAGATACACTATATGCACCTCCCTACTATGTGAATATATCAAAATATCATCAATTAAGACCACAACAAAAGAATCAAGGTAAGGTTTGAAGACCCAATTCATTAGGTCCATGAAGTTGGCCAGTGCATTGGTCAACCCAAAAGACATCACAACAAACTCATAATACCCATATCTAGTCTGAAAAGCCATCTTGGGAGTATCACATTCCCTCACCCTCACTTGATGATACCCGAACTGAAGATCAATCTTATAGAAAAAGTTAGCCCCTTGCCGTTGATCAAGCAAATCATCATTTCTTGGAAGAGGATACCTATTGTTGATAGTGATCCCATTGAGTTACCACTAGTCAATGCACATTCTAAGTGACCCATCCTTCTTCTTCACAAACAACACCAGAGCACCCCAAGGTGATTGGATAGGCCTAATCAATCCCTTTTTCAACAAATCTTTCAATTTGTCTGTTAACTCCTTCAACTCCATCGGGGCTATACGTTAAGGGGGAACATAGATAGGTTGAGTATCGGGAAGGAGGTCTATACCAAAATCTATTTCCCTTTTGAGAGAAATACTAGGAAGGTCATTTGGAAAGACATCAAGAAACTCATTTACAACCAGAAGCAACTCTATGGAAGGGACTTTGGACTCCCCGTCTTTAACCCTCATTAGATGGTAAAGACACCCCTTAGAGGTCAACTTATGGGCTTTAATGCAAGAAATGAATCTACCCTTGACCACCACATCTTGACTTTCCAACTCAAGGATAGGTTCATTAAGGAATTAAAATTCAACCCTACGGGTTCTACAATCAGTAGATCTAGGATCGGTCCCCAAATAAGGAGTATACTTTGAAAGTTGATTAAACTAGAGTAAATACTCCCTCACAGTCATAGCACCTTGTTTCAATTTCATAAACTCTACCAACATAGCTTCCTTAAGCTCAAGAGGGAAAAACCAATTAAGGAAAGCCAAATAGAACTCCTTCCAAAGAACCATATTACCAATTCCTTTCTCGCCCTTCAATTGATCATACCATATTTGGGATACCCCTTTGAGTTGGTACGCCACCAACTTTGCCTTTCATTCGGCACAAAACCCATGATATTCAAGATCTTATAGACCTTATCAATGAACTCTCATAGATATTCATCCACCATTGACCTATAGAACACCAGAGGATTCATCCTCATGAAGTCTCTTACCCTACCTCCCAGGGTAGTATCATGAGGGGCTTAGGCCCCTTAGTCAACTTGGTTGGCCACAACTTGGGCAAGCATAGTGAGAGCGTCCCAGAGCTCACCTAAAATGTCTCAAAGCCTCCTTTTCATAGTCAAAGCCCACATCACAACCATAAATACGACTCTAATCGATGCAATGTGTTGGAATACAAGGATATATCAACCTAGTACTCTAATACAAAGTTTTTCATGACCTAAGCCGAGGGCCTAAACATGACACGATGAATGGAGAACCCGAAAGAACCCCAAATAAACCTCTTAACTTATCATTATACATCATTGGTTGCGGAAGCATATAAAAGTCATAAAGAGTAAAAATAAGCGCAAAGAGACTAAGGGAAAAGGTTGCATAAAATCATAATCAAGAGATAAAGAATCATAGCTCATATCATAGATACATATCATGTCCCACAAATACCTCTAATACATAGAAAAGATTAAGGGCCAAGAAAAAGCAACCGGGCTCTCCCTCATAGTCAAAATTGACAATAAGAAGAATGCCTACATACATAATAAGAGCAACATAGACTAAGGTCCCCAAAGTGGAAGACTTACCACAAGTTTGAGTAGTACCAATCTATCCACTAGAGGAGGATGATCGACTTGAGCACTAGTTCCTACATTGTGAAATCATATAGGGAACAATATGCTTTAGTATGTATGAATGTACTACATATGTAGGAGGCAATTCAATAAGAGATAGACACCTTAATCAAAATGCATACAATAGACAATAGGCCTAATATATCTTTACGGCATGTATGATCAATGTATAAGAAAAACATACTTAAGTGACTCAAGCTCATATAGAATATCATATATGTAAAAGCAACCAAGCTAGATTTCCAAAGTACAAACCCCTTGGTAGGTTAGTAATGATTTCACCAATCACCCTAATGTGTGAGGTACAAAACCCTCATCTAGGTTACTAATAATTGCACCTATTACCCTTGTGTGTGAGGTAAAAATGACTAATCTAGGTTAGTGGCAATCTCACCTGCCACCCTGGTGTTTGAGATTCTCACCCCTCAACTAGGTTATTCGAGCTCTTAGTCCACTCGGACTGGTCATGGTCTAACGCAATACTTTATATAGGTTATATCATATGTATAAGCACATTTAATTATTATAACATCAATCATATCATATCTCATGCTTTGGACCTTCAATTTCCCAAGAAACCACATCCCGGACATTTTATCACACGATTAAAAGATATGTAGTACTAGTATAAAATCATGAAATATAGAAATGATATCATGCAAGAAAATCAATTTTAAAACTATCAATCAACAACTTGCAACACCCTCTAGCAATATACGTCAAAATTCCTCCTCAAATCTTCCAATAGATCAAAGATTTATAGCTCAAAATATAGTCACAATTTCACATAGCTTTAACATTGTATGTAGCGATTTTTATAATAAGCAAAACCCATTTGTAAATAAACTTTAAATCATACATTGGTAGAAAGAAGGCTTGGTATCATGGGTTAAAGGAAACCATGAAAAAAAGCACATACCTTAGCTTGGCGATGAACTTGGTGAAGATTGGAGATGGAGACTTGAAACTTGAAGAAAAACCTCGAAGGAAAACATTAGCTTAGGATGAAGGTTTGGGACTTGAATTTGTGAGTGAAAGTATAGCTAAGTGTGTGAGTATGTGTTTGGGAATGTTTTTATGATAGGAGGATGAAATAAGCAAACTATAGGTAAAAACATTTTTGATAACATATAGGCCCAAGCCTTAAAAATCTTGGACCGATATAAAAATTACTCACCAAAATACACAAGTCTGCATATGGTCCATGATATGGATGTATCATAGAGCAAATTAACACACATGCCGCGATAATTGCCTGTCGCAGTGCTGTCGTAGATCAATTCTCAATAAGAAAAATTATGAAAAAAATTGCCTATCATTTGCTCTTAAATCGGGGTTAGGCCCTCATCCCCCTAATTTTGACCCCCTGAACAAGAATACGAAGTTAGATTTTTATATCGCATATGAATTTTAAGATATATGGAATTTAAAATTTTGGACATTCTGAGACACATTTTCGGACACTTTTTTTAGGGGTCCTTTCACCAACAAGGTGGTCAAGGTATCTACCCTCAACATGGTTGTTTGGGGATCTCTCCCCCCGACAAAGTGGTCTAGCTTAGTATGGGCATATAACCCCCCAACAACGTGGTTGAGGTATCTACCCCTCAACATGGTAGTATGGGCATATCACCCCCCAAAATGGTGGTTGAGGCATGTCACCCCCTTAACAAGGTGATTTGGTATGACAACCCCCAATAAGGTATGGTCAACTCACAACACTATAGATAATTTTCATAAATTCAATACATATATACAATCCCTTAATCATCATAAAGTCAGTTGACTTATAAACCATGTGGTAGTTCATCAATAACTTGAAAATCCTTGTCAAGACATTTTATCAAACACTTGGTAGGTGTGTATAATAGTTCAAAACCATGCACTTCAAGAGTGAAATAATATCAGAAAACTCAATGTAAATCAACCCACCAACATATAGTACAACCCTCGTATAAGAAACCTTGTAATCTATCATCAAACCTCCTAATAAATCATAGTTTCATAGCTCAAAACAGGCACAGTTTTAATAGACAAACCAATTTACAATATAAGCTTGAAATAGATAAACATGCATCCTCAATTAACATTTCATGAAACTCCAACATAATTTATAATCAAAATCCATAATAAGAGATACTTATAAATGATACAACTTGAAAACATGCAATTCTCATAAAAAAGGGAGATTGGGCTCTATGGATGAAAGGACCCAATGGATAAAACTTACATACCTCAAACTTGGGTGTCCTTGAGCAAAGCTTGAAGAGAATCCTTGAGTTCCAATGTTAGGCTTTAAGTCTTTGGAATTTGTGAAATGACTCCAAAAATTGCCTGAAAATGTATCTCAGAAGTGCCCAAAATTATAATTTTTATATATCTCAAAATTCGAGCGCGGTATCAAAAATTCAACTTCATATTCTTGTTCAGGGAGTCAAATTTACGTCAAAAGGGGTCTAACTAAGATTTTGGAGCAACCGCAGCAAATTTTGAAATTTTAAAGTTTGACAAAAAACAATGTTGATCCCTGTTTGGCGCGTGACGTGCCCCAGTGTATTTTCTGTCCGATTTTAATATTCTGTCCAAGAATTTTAAGTCATGGTCCTAAGCATTCCCACATGAGAAAACACACATATATATAGCATTATTTCACCGATATATCACCCAAGACATTTCCTAATACTCACTCAAATCCTTAGTCCTATATTTCTCTCAAGATTCAAGACTCAAACGCTCTTCCTATGCTAAGGTTTTCCTCTAAGGTTCTTCTTCAAGCTTCAAGTCTCCATCTTCAATCTTCACCAAGTGCTTTTATAATGCTAAGGTATGTGGGTTTCTTTCATGGGTTACTTTTACCCATGATACCCAAGCCTCCTTTTACTCAAAATGCACGATTTAAAGTTGATTTACCAATAGGTCTTGTTTATTATGAAATTCACTACATACTATGTTAAAGCTATGTGAAATTGTGATAGTTTTGCTATGTTTTGAGCTATAAATCTTTGATCTATTGTAAGATTTGAGGAGAATTTTTTATGTATGTTGCTTGAAGGTATTGTAAGGTGTTGATTGATCATTTTATAGTGTATTTTATTCCATGATTTCGTCTCTATATTTCATGGTTTTATACTAGCATTACACCCCCTGTAAGTATTTGATAAAATGTCCGGATGTGGTTTCTTGGGAAATTGAAGGTCCAAAGAATGCAATATGATATGATTGACTATATAATGATGAAATAAGCTTATGTGTATAATAAATTCTATATAAAGTGTTCCATTAGACCATGCCTAATACAGGGGGACTACGAACCTTAATAGCCTAGATGGGGGTTTGTACTCATCAACCTTGTGAAGGGTTTGTATTAATCCACCTCGTGATGGAGTGGCATCATCACTAACCTAGATGGGGGTTGTACTCATCAACCTAGTGAAGGGTTTGTACTTCTCCACTAGGGTGATAGGGCAGCATTATCACCAACCTAGTGAGGGGTTTCCACCTCACCACCTAAGTGATGGGGTGACATCATCACTACCCCACCAAGGGGTTTGTACTTTGGAAATCTTGCTTGATCTCTTCTACATTTTTGATATCCTATATGAGCATGAGTTACTTAAGCATGTTGCACTTATGCATCGATCATTCATGTCATATTATTATATTACGCCTATTACCTATTGTTATGCATTTTGGTTGTAATACCAATCTCTTGTTGCATTGCATCCTACATACTTAGTGCATTTAAATATACTAACGTATACTCTTGCCTACATGATATCACCATATAGGAACCGGTGCCCGAGTTGATCATCCTCCTCCTCCACATGGCTAGATTGGTGCTACTCAAGCTAGTTGGTGAGTCTTCCACTTCGAAGACCATAGTCTATGTTTCTCATATTATTTATTGAGACACTTTTTTTAACGTACTATTTTGACTACGAGGGTGAGTCCAATTGGTTGTCTTGGCCCTCGCTCCTATCTATGTAGTAGAGGTGTTGTTGGACATGCTGTATATCTATGATATGAGTCTTGACACTTTTGTCTCTTGATTATGATGTTATACAAGTTTTTTCCCTTAGTCCCTTGCCCTTGTTTTCTAATCTTTTACATGTTACTTAAGTATTAATCTCTCTCTCTTAGTCCCAATTTTCCTTATTTATATTTCTTATGTTCCTTCAGATTTTCTGGTCACATCTAGGCCCTAGCTTTAGTCGTGACAATTTGAATGGGATATTTGGCTAAGTCTTGGATAGGGGTGACAATTTCTATCTATACAAGGTAAAAGAAACTCATCTTACCCATATTTATTTTAAGGGATCACTCATATTTTCTAAATGGATAAATTTGGGTTGATTTGTTTCAAGAGTTCATACCAATATGGTCAAAATTGATTAAATATGGGTATCCATATAGACCCATAGAAAAATCTTAATTGCTCTGAAAATAAAAAATGGGTACCCAACTCATAATTAAAAATTCATAATCTCTCTAAAAAATATTCTTGTGTGCATGATTTTTTTTTGTTTCTTAAAAAAAATTGGAACCGGAAAGGGGAGTGAAATTAACGAGTTTTTTATTTTTTATTGGGGTAGGCATAAATACCGAAAAATTGAAAAATTAAACCAAACCAAACTAATTCAAGTTTTCAGTACGGTGTCGGGTTGGGGGCGGGGCAAAAATAATTTTTTTATTTTTTATTGGGCGGACATAAATACCAAAATATTAAAAAATTGAACCAAACAAAACTAATTCAATTTTTTAGTTATATTTCGAGTTTGGGGTGGGGGGCAAAAAATTTAACTTTTCCTAAATTTTTTATTGGAGCGCGCATAAATACTAGAAAATCAAAAAATCTAACCGAACCAAACAAAACTAATTCAGTTTTTTGGTTTGATATCGGGGTGAGGGGAAAAAAATAACTTTTTTATTTTTTTAATGGGGAGGGCATAAATACTGAAAAATCGAACCAAACCAAACTAATTAATTTTTTCAATTCGGTGTCGTGGTTGAGTGGGAGGGGGGGACAAAAAAATTAACTTTTTTTAAAAATTTTTGCTGGGGTGGGCACAAATACAAAAAAATCAAAAAATCAAAACAAAGCAAACTAATTTAATTTTTCAGTTCGGTTTCAGGGTGCAGGGCAAAAAAAATAACCTTTATTTGTATTGTTATTGAGGCAGGCATAAATACCAAAAAATTAAAAAAATCAAACCAAACAAACTAATTAAATTTTTTGTTTCGGTGTCGGGGTGGGGTGGGGGGCAAAACAATTATTTTTTTATTTTTTATTGTGGCGGACATAAATACAGAAAAATTAAAAATTAAACCAAACCAAACTAATTCAATTTTTTAGTTTGGTATCGGGTTGGGGGTTGGGGGTTAGGGGAATTAATTTCTTTTTACTAGGGCGAGCATAAATACCAAAAAATTAAAAATCAAACTAATTTGATTTTTTGATTCGGTGTTGGTGTTCTTTTTCTCAAAAGTTCAGTTCTTCGATTTGGTGTAGGAGTATCAAAACTTCGGTACACCGAAGAACCAAACTTTTATTAAAAAAATTTAAAAAATATTTTTTTCTCAAAAATAATTATTTGAGAGTAAGATTGGAGTGATTGAGATTGATCATTAACAATCTAGATTTGATTTAATCTTTTTTGGCTTCAAGAGAATAAAGCGGGTTGGAGTCACTCTTATCCAGACCATATTTGACCAAATCCATATTTACCCATATTTTATATGGATGGGCGGTGCTCCAATCTATTTCGACTCATCCATATTCAATCCATCTAAATCTAATCCAATCAACACATTTGTCACCTCTAGTCTTGGACAGGGTTGTGAGAGGGTCTTGATTGATATAGAGTTCAAAAATGACTAACTATAGATGTTTTTATGCATAAGTGGGCATAGGGCTACGACTCCAAGGCCCTTGGGCCGAAATGAAAATCCAAGGAAAATAATACACAGGTTTGCGCCCTTGGCGTATTTTGGACAAGACGGGGACCACCTTCTAACACTAACCGCGCCTCTGGTACGTCGCAGCCAAGGCGCAGATGGCCACTGAAAATAAAAAATTAGTGAAAATTATTTTTTGCTATGGGTCTACTTGAATCGGGGTTATACCCATATCTCACTCAATTTTGCTCCCTGATCGAGAATATTAAGTTGAATATTCAATATCACGCACGAATTTTGAGATATATGAAAATTACAATTATGAACATATTTTTATGGTGTTGTTGTGGCATTTCAGTTGTAAGATGGATTTTTAATGCCTAGTGTGTCCTCTTGGAGTGCACATGTATTATTTATACATATAAAGAATGGGACATTTAAAATTCATATGGACCACTGACAAATTGAATATAGTGACGATTAAGAACAAATATCCCCTCCCAAAATTGATGATTTGTTTGATCAGTTATAGAGTGCCAAATATTTTCAAAAATTGATTTTTGATCAAGGTATCATTAAGTGAGGGTGAAGTAGAAAAATATACCTAGGACAACTTGAAATGACCCCAAAAAGTGCCCAAAAATGTGCCTTGAAATACTCAAAATTTTAAATTCTATATATCTCAAAATTCATGCGCGATATAAAAAATCTGACCTCATATTCTTATTCAAGGGGTCATAATTAGGGGGCGAAGGGTCTAACCCCGATTTAAGAGCAAACGATTAGGAATTTTATTTTTTGTAATTTTTCTTATTCAGAATTGATCCGCGACAGTATTGCAACGCACAATTATCGTGGACATGTATTAATTTGGCCACCGCAACAGGTCCGCATCATAGACTAGATGCTGGCCATTGTATTTTATTTCCAGTGATTTTTATCTCGGTACAAGGCTTTTGGGTCTTAGGCCTAAGTGTTCCCCAAAGTATTTTTACCTATGCTTAGCCATATTTCATCCTCTATCATCCTAAACATTCCTCAATATCCTCTAAAACACATAGCCATATTTTTCACTCCCAAATTCAAGTCTCTAAACCCTCATCCGAAATTAACGGTTTCCTTCAAGCGTCAAGCCTCCATTTTCAACCTTCATCAAGATCTTCCTCAAAGCTAAGGTATGTAGGTTTTAGCCATTGGGTTCTTTCACCCATGGTGCCCTAATCTCCTTTTTACTCAATTTGC
>JAOTQJ010130506.1:0-10200 GCA_025642045.1 Solanum sejunctum | reverse complement strand
TCGTCAGTTGAATAAGATCACCATTAAGAACAAGTATCCTCTCCGAAGAATTGATGACTTATTCAACCAACTTCAGGGTGCTTCCTGCTTTTTCAAGATAGATCTCCGATCTGGGTATCGTCAACTTAAATTTAGAGAGAAAGACATTTCTAAGACAGCTTTCAGAATCCGATATGACTATTATCAGTTCTTAGTCATGTCCTTTGAGTTGACAAATGCACTAACAGCTTTCATGGATCTTATGAACAGGATATTGAGGTCGTACCTAAATATGTTTATTATTGTGTTCATAGACGATATCTTGATCTACTTCTGTAGTAAGGAGGAGCATGCAAATCATCTTAGAATTATCCTTCAAACCCTTAAGGATCAGCAGCTATATACTAAATTTTCTAAGTGTAAGTTCTGGTTGGAGTGTGTGGTATTTCTGGGGCACATTGTGTCTAGTGATGGTATCCAAGTTGATTCCTAAAAGATTGAGGCAGTAAAGAATTGGCCAAGTCCCACAACTCCTACAGAGATAAGGAATTTCTTGGGCTTGGCCATGTACTACAGACAGTTTGTAGAGGGGTTTTCTTCTATTTTAGCTCTCTTAACCAAGCTGACTCAGAAAAAGGCTAAGTTCGAATGGTTAGAAGCTTATGAGAATAGTTTTCAAGAGTTGAAGACTAAGTTGATGATAGTCCCAGTCTTACCCCTCCCAGATAAAGTTGATGATTTCATGGTTTATTGTGATGCGTTCAGAGTAGGCTTGGACTGTGTAATAATGTAAAGAAGCAAGCTGATAGCATATGCCTCCAGACAACTTAAGGTTCTGAAAAGAATTACCCAACTCATAATCATGAGCTTGCTGTAGTGGTGTTTGTTTTGAAGATCTGGAGACACTATCTATATGGTGGGTACGTGGATGTATTCACGGACCACACGAGTTTATAGTATGTGTTTGACCAGAAGGAGCTAAATTTGAGATAGAGGAGATGGTTGGAGCTGCTGAAAGACTATGATATGAGTATCCTCTATCATCCAGGTAAAGCTAATGTGGTTGCTGATGCTCTTAGCAGGGTGACCATGGGGAGCACAACCCATGTTAAGGATGAAAAGAAAGAATTAGCTAAGAAGGTTCACAGACTAGCCCGATTGGGGGTGCAGATTGAAGATTCTGACGAAGGTGGAGTCATTGTCAAAAATGGATCAAAGTCATCTTTGATGGTAGAAGTGAAAGAAAAGCAAGACAGGGATTCCATTCTCCTCCAGTTAAAGAAAGATGTTCAGAAGCAGAAAGTGTTAGTGTTCTCAAAAGGGGGAGATGGTGTCCTGAGATACCAACGCAGGTTGTGCATGCGAAATGTTAACGGTCTTAGAGATAAAATCTTGGTTGAGGCTCATAATGCCAGATACTCTATCCACCTTGGTTAACCAAGACGTATAGAGATTTGCAAGAAGTCTATTGGTGGGATGGTATGAAGAAGGACATTGCAGAGTTTGTGTCTAGATGTCCAAACTGCCAACAAGTTAAGGTTGAGCACCAAAGGCCTTGTGGTGTAGCCCAGAATATAGAGATTCCGAAATAAAACTGGAAGATGATTAATATGAACTTCATAACAGGATTACCTCGATCATAGCATGATTCGATATGGATCATA
This sequence comes from Solanum sejunctum, assembly GCA_025642045.1. Lineage (NCBI taxonomy): Eukaryota > Viridiplantae > Streptophyta > Magnoliopsida > Solanales > Solanaceae > Solanum > Solanum sejunctum. The sequence goes on along the minus strand of JAOTQJ010130506.1, from coordinate 8,557 downwards.
GTAGACAGAATGACCAAGTTTGCTCACTTCCTATCTGTCAAGACGACTGATACAACTGAGGATTATGTCAGACTCTATCTTAAGAAGATTGTTAGGTTGCACGGGGTCCCTATATCTATTATTTCTGGCGGAGGATTTCAGTTTACAGTGCAATTTTGGAAGTCCTTTCAGAAAGGGGCTTGGTACGAAGGTAAATCTTAGCACAACTTTCTATCCACAGAAATATGGGCAAGCAGAGCGAACTATACAGACCTTCAAAGATATGTTGAGGGCTTGTGTGATAGACTTTGATGGTAACTAGAATGATCTTCTACCTTTGATACTTATAATAATAGTTTTCAGGCCAGCATATAGATGACACCATATGAAGCTCTTTATGGAAGAAGGTGTGAATCACCCATAGGGGTGTTTGAAGTTGGTGAGGCAGGATTTATAGGACTTGATCTATTCCATCAGGCTATGGAAAAGGTGAAGGTTATTTAGGAGAGGCTCAAAACAACTTAGAGCAGATAAAAGTCTTACACAGATGTTAGAAGAAGAGCTTTGGAGTTTGAGATAGGCAACTGGGTGTACTTAAAGGTATCTCCAATGAAGGGAGTTATGAGATTCGAGAAGAATGGGAAGCTCATCCCACGATATATTGGGCCATATCAGATTCTGAGAAGAGTGGCTAGTGTTGCTTACGAGCTGGAGTTACCCATGGAGTTAAGTGTTATACATCTGATATTTCATATCTTCATGCTTAAGAAGTGCTTTGGAGATCCCTCTCTAGTTATCTTGGTTTAAACCATTGGAATTAGGAATAACTTGTCTTATGAAGAGATTTCGATGCAGATATTAGACTGGCAAGCTTGTAAATTGAGGACCAAGGAGATTGCTTCGATGAAGGTTCTGTGGAGGAACCAATTCGTGGAGAAAGCCACATGGGAGGTCAAGAAAGATATGAAGGCAAAGTATCCACACTTGTTCGTTGGCCTAAATGAGGATATTGAAGGTAAACTTTTATATTCTCACCTTGAAGATTTATGCTTATTAAGTTAGGAAATTTTGTGGTTTGAGCTAGCTTTGTCCGTATCTTTATCATTTGAGGACGAATGATCCCAAGGGGGAGATATTGTAACACCTCATGAAATAATGAAAATACCCCTACAATTAACCTTACACGTAACGTGCCTTCCCCTGCTCCATTTGCAAATCTGAGATTGAATTTGCGATCAGTGCAAAAAATCGAGTCGAAAAATGGTCTCGACTCAATAAAAACTCAAAAAAACATAAATTATCTTTTTTAAAAAATGCAGAAACAATGAGGTTTCCACGTCCGCTCCATAACGCACAGAGAGTGCGGAGCTGGACTTAGTCATTTTCTAAAAATTCGACGAAAAGTAAAAATTTGTGAAAAAGTTAAAATTAACACTAGTGCGCATCGCGCACTAGTGTAATTTCGAGGCAGTTTTGTTCTTTAAATGGGGAAGGTCAATTTCGACCTTTTTCACACTCCATATCCTAAACTAATCTATTTTTAAGTCGTATTTAGTCTCTAAAATGCTAATTTCCTCATTCATTCTCTCAAACAAGCGACCCTTTCAAGAACATAAGCTCAAGAACTCAAGAAACAATAGTAGGGCTTAAGGATTTCTCCAACTCCTCAAGAAATTCCTTCCAAGGTATGTAAGGCCACCCAAAAGAAATTATTTTGCTAATATTTTCAGAAATCAAAACTAGTTTTCACCCATGAATTTTCAAGTCTTAATTGGGACTAAGTTTTCCATAAACTTTGTGAGTATGTTGATTTTCATGACAAATTTCATAGACTCTTGATGAATATTATTATCTTTAGTCTCTATATTATCCATCTTAAAGAATTGTTATCAAGTTTATGTTCATTCTCGAACAAATTATTATTGTTGAGTTTCTTAAAAGGTCTTGATATTATCTTAGGAAAAGAAAAGATTAGTTTGAAACAAGTTAAAGAATGCTTTTCTTGAATCATTCTTGCATTTTAGTTGAGTATATGATATGTTAAAGAATGATTTTCTTGAAGGTTTTTTGGTATTTTAGTTTATAAATCTAGTATGTTTGAAAGTACATGAAAGATACTAGTTCAACAATGTTAAAGATTTTAGTTGAGAAAGCTAAGTAGTAAGCTGAGTTAGGTTCTCAAGAAAGCCAGATTTTCAAGAATTTATAATCTATAAGTATGAGCTATATAAAATATTTTGGGAGTAGTATTAAGCACCAATATGGGTGAGAGTAGAATAAATTACTCAAACTCATAAACTATGTAGCCAGCATAGGATAGGATTGTATTACTATACCTTCCTCATTAGCCACTGAAATGGCCCAGTTTTGGGATGGATCCATTCTTGTAGTTATTCGTTCCCTACCTCGATAAAGTACGGGACGACTCTGACAGCGTGAGCAAGACGTTGTATCACCACGAAGCTCATAGTAGTGGTTGTCAGTTAGAGGAATTCCCCAAGCTAAGAAACTAAGTTTTTCATATTGGTTCTCAGCATGTTTTTTTCAGCATATCACCTTTATAATTGTTGCTATGTAATTATGAGTTATGTTTATGTCTTTTGAGAAGCATTATGATATACTATTTAAATGTTTTGGCCATCTTACATACCGTAAATAGCATGTACTAACGTCCTTAAGACCTGCATCATTTTATGATGTAGACGCAGGTGACCGAGTTCCTTAGCAGCTGCTCCGTTGAGAACTGATAGCTTTCAGGCAGTGGTGAGACCTCTTTTCAGTCTGAGGCTCTTTGGTTCATATTATGTTACTTTCAGTTTTATTTCAGTTCTGGCCACTCGAGGCTTGTCTCAGTAGTCCTTTCTGATAGTTATAATAGAAGTTCCATGGACTATGAGTCAGTATTTTAGTTTTAATTTATTTAGACAGTATTTACGACTTTACATTCATTTATTCAGTCTATTCATGAGTTAGTTTGATGCTTTAAAAACTTTTTTCACTATTGATAAGTCTTCCACTGAGCAAGTAGTCAGGCTAAGTGATTCGCTTGGGACCAAAAATGGTTTTCGAGTGCCGGCCACATCCAGGGTGTAGGCTCAGGACGTGACAATTTGTAAGTGGAGTGATTTTGGAGAATAGGTTTGGATAAAAATTACATAAAATAGATTATAAATTTTGTACAACAAACTAGAATGAAAATTTAGTACAAAACTATAAATGATGGGTACTTTTATAAAATATAAAAGTTTGGGATAATTTTGAAATCTTCAAATACTATAATTTGGCCAAATTTCTAAGTTTTCATAGAACTTGAAAACTTAAGATGTTTGTCAAATATATTTATCAAGTAATAACAAGTTATATGATCAAATACTAGTTCTTAATTTTTTTTTTCAAATATATTTATGACCAAACAATACCTAAATAATAATTTTAGATACTTGAATGATTTTTTAAGATATTTCAACAATAAATAGTCATTTTAAGGATTTCATGACATTAGTTTTTTGGATTTTTTTTTATTAGTTTTTTTTTCATATTTCGTTTTCTCAAAAAAAAAATCTTTAAAAAATAAAATAGAAGATAAAAGTGCCTAAAATATTTTGAAGCTTTTTTTTTTTTTTTGGTAATTAACATTCACATTTTATTAATGGCCAAGTAAGAAATACAAAGTTCAAGTATATTTTATGCTCATCTAAACAGAGTCTATTAACCATCTACGGACATACTAGTGGCTATGCATTACAATCTACTAATAGACTCAAAAAGTCTACTATTATCTCTAATGTTAATAGCTTTGATGTTATGTACCAGCTTCATCTTCCCTGTGCTTCTATTGTTGAAGACCCTGTTGTTCCTTTCCACCCACAATTCATATATCTGCCTTTAGCAGTATACATTTGGGGGGAACTTTTCCTACTAGCCTTCATAACCCAAGCCCATTCTAGGTCCCATCTCAAAATACTTCGTTGCCATTTCATCAGTTTAATATATCCATCCATGTTCCATTAGAGTATGCACATTCAAACAGCAGATGTTGTAAAGTTTCGTGGAGTTTTTAAGCTTACTTATATAAAGTATAAATTAAAGCAAGATCAATCCTGATAAGCAATATTAGAAGGAAAAATTACATAAGATGGATCCTATTTATTAAAAATGAAACCAACCAATATATTTAGGCTTAATGGATCAGTGACTTAAACTATTTACCTACTTACACATTGGTCCAAACTATTAACCCGCTTATCACACTTTTTTTCTTATGTCAGCATCACTATTATGAATTAATTTTCTATGATACTCTATTGTTATATTGATATTATATAAGACTGAGCTTAATCTCCTGTAATACTTTGTATGTATGTTCGTATCCTATTGGTATCATATAGGATTATGATCTCTTTTTAAGAAATAAATAAGAAAAATTATTAAAGTCACAATTTTATTTATTAAACTCTATTAAAAATTATTAAAGTCAAAATCTTATTTATTAAACTCTAAACTAGTAGAAAATATATTTTTATAACTTTTTCTTTTTTCAAATTTCAAAAAAATTGTATTTAAATTAAATGTATTGTAATTGTATCATGGATGATTGAGTAATTTTACCGAAAGAATGAAGCAAACCTCAATGAAAATACTTTACAGTTACTCTTTGATATCATTAAAATATATTATACTTTAATGGTACAAGGAGAAAGAAATAATCTTTCATTCATACACTATAATATACAATGATAGCATCACAGATGAAAAAAGAATAGGTGTTAATATGAGCATGATGGCGAATCAAATAGATGTATGTCATTTTTTGTGGTATATGTGCTCTTTCCCATATTAGAAAGCAAATGTGAGGTAGTCATTTGATGCAGACAACCATATAATAAATGGTTAATACTTTGCCGCCCCGTCCTTTAAATTAATCAATAAATGTTATTTACATGTGCAAATTATTGATTGGTTTAATTGAATATCTAAATACATAATAAAATATTCCAATAAAATTTTTAGTTCCAATTTTAAAAGTTATTTTGCACATATTTTTAATTATTCATTATGTACATAAATTAATTATTTAAAATATATTACCTTCTCTAGCTCTATATATTAGCCTTGATAAATTGTAAAACTTCAAATTTTTAAAAAACTCACATATTCTCTAGTCTTATATGACTGACTACTTGTCAATGACAACTTCCAGGAATAGTCAAGTTTGGCTTCTGCTGCAACTGTTAAAGCCCATACATATGGCCTCCATAATCCAGATAATCATCCTAGTGGGAGAATACTTCAACTTCTTCGATCAAAATATTAGGAATACATTTTTTTAAAAATATTTCATCCGATGCTTAATATCGATATTAGGATCTAAGTAATTAAGATTCTTATCAAATACTTAATTCACGAAATAGCGTTCGCTATCAAAAAATTTCTCATACCTACAAAAACAGTTAAATTTTTCTTATAATAATATCTTATGCTCGAATATTTTTTAACTATTATAATAAATTATTATTATAAAAATATCTAATATAAAACATTCATTCAAAATTTGTTACAACAAAAATGTTGCTATAAAATATCTAACAACAACCCTATTTGACTCGTAAAAAATTACACAACCAACATATATAATTTAATTCATTGAAACATAAGTTGTTAAAAGCCCCTCATCATACGGAAGTCCAAGTGGCAATGGGTTTCTAGATAAGGTAAGAGCATGTTTGACAAACATATTGAGTATGACATTATCTTATTCCTCTTTTAAATATTAGGGCAAGCTTACTCTTTCATAATAACTAGTTTACTATATGCTCTTACCACGTGAGAGTCCCGTTAATTTAAAAATAAATATTTATTATTAATTAAATATAATATTTATGTAAATAAAACAAATATGTATTATTAAGTTGATGTAATAGTTTACTTTATTATAATACAATGAGAAAATCAATTCAATTGCTTATAATATAGATATATTAATAGTTTCATGAATACATGAAGTGATAATTTAGAATTGAATATTTAGAAGTAAAATAATTAATTGACTAAAATTTAATGTAACAAAAAAATTTTAAATATAAAAAAAGTAATTTAACATTTCCAATATAATTTTACTGATTTTTTTAATTTATTATTTACATACTTTAATTAACGAAATATTTGATAGTCAAATTTTTTATTAATTATTTACATATAGTATTCATTAATCAAAAATGAATTTTAAATATTAAAAAATTCTAATTCAAAAGTGAATCTTAAAATTAAATAATAAATTTAAAAATAATGAAAATACGATTTTATCTAAAAGAGATTTTTTTTTCAATAAAGAGCAAAAAATTCAACTAACGTTTGTAAGAACCTTTACATTTTAAATATAATATAAATATAGATATTTTATTATAATGTATTTAAATAATCATTCAAAATTGATTGAATTATAAATAAAATATCTATAATATTATTAAATAATTCATTAAATACTAAAAAATGTCATTTCTTATGAAATATATTAAATTAAGCAAAAACAGTGCATCTAGTCTAGTATATATGATGGATTAGGTGCCAACCAAATGTCACAATTTTAATGGGCGTATTCAGGTGACAAGACAAACATATCTGTCATTAGGAGTGTTTACGCTGGCTAAAGTGGATCTAAAATTAAATTAAATTAATTATTATTTAATTTGCTTTAATTTGATTTAATTTTATATATTTAAAAATTGATAATAATTAATTTGATTATAATTTTTTTCAAAAGACGAAAGAAATAACTAAATCAAACCAACAAGTTATATATATACACATTTTTTTATAATTATATATATATCTATATGTACAATATAATAATTTTATGAATAAAACTATATGCAAAAAATAACACTCTAATAAAAAAGAATAAATTATGATGTGTCCTTTATTTATGCAATAATATCAGTAACTTATGCATTATTGATCATTATTGATTATTCAATAAATTTGTGGGGTTAGTACATTGGATTAGCTAAATGCATAAAGTTGAACATATTTGAAATTCTGGTATAAAAATTAAAAGATTCAAAATGGCATGAAGAGAATTCATTTCCTTTTGAATGAATTATTGTCTCTCCCTTTTTTCTTTTTTCTTTTTTTTGAATGATCAGTTTTTTGCTTATATTCATGGATGATTAACGATGAATAATTGAACCAAATTAAATTAAAATTAATTAATAAAATAAATATATGTTATATTCTGTATGAATTGATTTTAATAATATAAAAATTGATTAAATTGATTTAGTTTTGGTTTTCATCAATAAACGACTCAAATCAACTCATAACCTTCCTATCCATAAAAAATATTTGACTATTTGAAAAAATATGATTTATAGCCATAAGTTCTAAAAGTTATTAAGGATACTCATAAGTTTGTATTATCTTTCTGTAATAAACAAGTTTCGTTAAAAAAATAATTTTATAACGTAACATAATTAATAACAATCAATAACAACAAAATAATAATAGGGGCAAGATCAATATATTAATCACATATTTAAATTTATCACTGATTCAGCTAAAATTATAATACATTAAAAATAAATTATTTTTTTCTCAATCTTGTAGGTCAAATTATAACTAAATTTTTTCGAAGGAGGTAGATAGATATTAGTTGAAATAAATAAATAATGAGTATTTTTCATAAGATATAAAAATTTAGAGTAATTCTTAAATATTTAAAAATTTTCAAATACTATCCCAAGTTCTCAAATACTAATTTTTTTAATATTTAAAAATTCTTCAAACATATTTATTAAAATTTACAGTCAAACATCACTTCTCGAATCTTTTTCAATTTTTTCTCAACTTTTTTTTAAAAAAAAAAAAAATTAGGCCAAACGACACCTTTGTTACTACTCCTATCAAATAAAAATTACAGTAAAATTCCTGTCGACGTTGAAAAGAATAACACTTGAAGCCAAAATCATTTTTAGTATATTTTTGCAATCAAGAATTTCCTTTCCCTTTCTTCTATTTGGAGAAAGCAATTGACATGTACCAACTTTATTGATGTGGACAAAAAGAAAAATAGATCAAAGTTTGTTGGAGGGAATCCCACCAACCCCCATTTCATTTTTTAAAAAATTTCAAATTATGAATACAATTCTATCACAAATATAATTGATAGAATTGTTGTGTATCAAGGAATACAATTGATATATACCAACTTTTGTTGTGTATCAAGGAATACAATTGATATATACCAACTTTATTAATGTGGACAAAAAGAAAAGGCATAACACATAAAAATGACTCCAAATTTGACATAATTTTTTAAGTTGAAATTCAAACTTTCATAGTGCACAAATATGACCCTCAATTTGGCAATTTCTGAACAAGTAGGCACATGATAGTTGCTGACGTGACGCGTGATATACCGTCTTGCTGACGTGTTTTTTCTAGCTAATACTATAATACCACGTTTGTCCACTTAAGCACAATCTGTACACGTCACACCTTTTATTTTGCACGTGGCATTCCTAAAAAAAATAAAATAATAAAATAATTTTTACAAAAAATTACAATTTTTTTTACATAAATT
>JAOTQJ010130495.1:0-10200 GCA_025642045.1 Solanum sejunctum | reverse complement strand
ATAACTCTTTGATTTCATAAATGACAAATTTACATATTTCTAAGTTTTTGAAACTAGTTTTATGCATATGATTCTCACGACTCTGTTCGTGCCCTTTTGGTCTCGTTCACCGGTTCCCGGGCTAGTTATTTCGTGCACATGTATAATTATATGTATATATGTATATATATTCCAAAGTAGGTTGGATACGGTGGGTCGGTTTGCCCATGGGCCGACTTTGCTTAGCTTGGAGATATAAGGAGCTGGGCTTGGGATGGCATCATGACATGTGAGTACTGGGCCGAGTTCGCCCCGGCTCACGGGAGTGCGTGGCACCATTGCCTCAACTCAATAAACGGGCATGATGACCTTTATGCATTACGATACGTGAACGCTTGGCGTTGTCGTCCTGGTTCACCTATCCTATGACGTGAGTGCTTGGCCGTTGTTCATCTTGGCTCACTTGGGCTACAGTTGGGACTTATGTTGGAGTGGTCGGACATTTGAAATTTTTGGTGTTAGGCTGTGGTATGGCGCGAGTTTGGAGGTCGCCATCGTTCCCGTTCGATATGCATTATTTTGATGGTTTAAGAAAGAGAAATATTCGTTTATGTTTGTATACAGTTTTGAGTTATATTTTTCATTAGAATTATTATTTCCGTTCATATTTCATACTTTTTGTTTTACATACTTGGTACACATTTCGTACTGACCCCCTTTCCTTTGGGGGTTGTGTTCATGCCTGCAGGTACAGATGAACAGGTTAGAGAGTCGTCTTGTCAGGATCTCCGCCTACTGTTGAAGTGCTCCCTTGCCTCAGGAGCAATCTATTGGTATATACATGTTTCCTTTTTTCTGTACTTTGCATTAATATATATATTCGAAGGTATGACGGGGCCCTATCCCATATTATGATCCAGTTTGTGTGTTTAGAGGTCTGTGGATACATGTGGGTGTGGGAAATGTGTTGGTGTGACTTTGTTCATATGATACATTTGTTGGACGATTCTGCCGCAGCGGTGACCTTGTCGGCCCGCATATGTATGTATAGTGATATTTGTTGTTGCTGGGTTCGCTATTTGCAAGTAAGGCTAGTCAGTAAAACATAGGAAACTCTGCCAAAATTTTGAGAAATTTCTTAGTTATTGTGAATGGAAATCCGGTTTAGTGTTGGTCTGGGTGCCCAACCGGCACTAATCACGGCCCCTGGGTTGGGTCGTGACAATATTCGGTACGTATCTTATACTGACCCCCTTACTTCGGGGGGGCTGCATTTCATGCCCACAGGTACCAACATACAGGCTAGAAAGCCACCTTCTTAGGACCTCTGTCTACTGTTGAAGTGGTCCCTTGGCCTCAGGAGCAGACTTTTTGGTATATACATGTACACTTATTTTCTGTATTTTGCATTTATATATGTTCGAGGGTATGATGGGGCCCTGTCCCTTCCCATGATTCAGTTCGTATGTTTAGAGGTTTGTGGATACATGTGGGTGTGGGATATTGTGTTTGCTATGACTTCGTATGTATGATACGTTTGTTGGGCGGTTCTACCACAGCGGTGACCTTGTCGGCCCGCATATATATGTATAATGATGTTTATTGTTTGTTGGGATCACTGTGTGCAGGTGTAGTTAGTCAGTAAAACAGAGAAAACTCTGCCAAAATTTTGATAAATTCCTTAGCTATTATAGTTGGAAATCCGGTTTAGTGTTTGTCTAGGTGCCCAATCGGCACTAATCACGGTCCCTGGGTTGGGTCGTGACACATGAGGTCACTTTTCACATATATTGACCTTGGTTGTAATGTAGTGATGAGATTGCTCTTTTCTTTGGACACCTGACACTGGATGAGGAAAAAAAAGACATATGTAGAATCAGAAGTTCAATTATTTTATCTACTGTGATTATCAAATAGAATGAAGTTGATTTGCATCCTACGATAGGAATAGAAAAATAATGTATTTATAAATTTAATGATATGAGATAGTAGTATTTACATAATTATTTACAGTTGTGTGCTCATGTAATATTTTATTTATTTATTTATCTTTTCTTATTAATTGAAGCGATATACACGTGCAAATCATGTATACTAAACTAGTTTAATAAATATCGCATATAAAAATTATTTTCATCAGATTTGCTAATATATAACAACCATCTAATTAGTATTTAATAAAGTGACTCTTCATCAAGAGGACGCGTCGACACCATTTTTGTCGTTTTCTCTTATATGTTACGATCATCCAAACTTTTGAACTTAATTTTGTACTTATTCATTGGAACATGAAATGACATTGTTTAGTCGTGGAACAAGGCCATCTGTCAGATTAGAAATTTAAAATGCATCTTGATCGTCCATTATTACTCTAAGAAAAAGGCCACTAGTTATAAGAAGGGGCTAGCAGAGAAAAATGGCAGAAACATATTGAGAAGAGAGAAGAGAAGAAGAAACAGGAGAGCTAAATGTGAGGAGTCACTCAACAAGAAGAAGAGAAGAAGGCCGTCGACAACGGTGGCAACATTAACCTCAAAGTGAAGGGCCAGGTCTCTATTTCTTCGTGATTTTTCAATTCTTTTTTACATTTTTTTGGTTGAAATTGCTGATGATGCTAATTGTTATAGTTTTTGATCAAGTGATTAGTTTAATTTTTATTTTTTTCCTATTTTATGGATTGTGTGGTGATTGTATAGAGTTTGAAGTTTGTGTTTTGGGGTAAACTCTTAGCATCGTTTAGTTGAGGAACACGTTATCTGTGATTAATTATCGCATCATTGTTATGGTATAAAAAATTAATACTACAATGTTGGTTTAACTAATCTTATGATAAATCATCCATTATTTTATAACTAAACATGGTATAAACTCATAAGAAAATTAATTTTGAGATTAGTTATATCTTATACCTCGTTTTGAACGAGCCCTTAGAATCTAGAAAATGAGTTTTGGCAAATAAGGGCTATTAGTCAGGCTGTTAGTCGTTGATTGCTATTCAATTTACATACTGGAACAGAGTAATTTTATAATTGAGAAATTCTCAAGTGATAGTTGTTCATGGTTAGAAAATCCTGAGCGCAGGGTTTATGATTCGAAGTTTGTGGATAAGGGAATTTTGTTTTACCTTTCTCTAGTTATACATTGGACTTTTGAACCTGTGACATACGCCTAATGCACGCATCATGCATAGAGTGCTATGCTAGACCAAATCCTTTGGTGCATAAAGGAGAGTTTGGTTCTTGTATATTCGATGTATATATCAACTATACTTAACTAGTTCATCGCTGAACGCAAAAGGGCTTCTGGAATGAAGATAAAATGTGGATAGATGGTTGCTCCATGCAATGTGCTTGTGTTAATGTATTTAATTTTCCATCCGGTGTTTGGTACCTGGATTGTAAGGTCCATTCTAGGGGGTTGTGCTTCCAATAATTTTTGTCTATACTCAGGGCTTGAATCCAAGACCCTGGTTACTGGTTAAGGGTAGTGTCACAACCCAAAAATCCGGTGTAATGACACTTGTTCAATCCCATCAGAACAAGTCAGCCTTAATCCAAAGGGGATAATAAATATAACGCGCGGAAACATTTTAACTCACAGAATTATTGAAATTGGAAATTTTCATAAACTAAAAATCCCACCCAAGGATTGGTTGTCACGTGTACAAGCCACTAGAAATATAGAAAAACAAAGAAATACAAGTCCAAACTATCCTTCTTCTCAAATAGAACAAGTATAAAAGAAATAGGAACAAGAGAGTTAGCCAGATGATAACAGCTACCTCCCTACGTCTCTTGATAATCCTTGATGCTTTAAGGGATATCTATTCATAGACCGGGTTCACCACCTACACGAGTGTAGAAGCAAGGGGTGAGTACCAAATATCATGCGGTAACCAGCAAGTCAACTAACAAAGCAACGTAATTCTAATAGAATACACAAACTCCTTTAGTCCCTGTCGATCTCCATAACATACAACCTGTACAAAAAGTTCATTCGACCTTGCAATACATAATAAAGATAGTATTTCATCATATCATAATTTTCCAAGCACAAGAGCACAATAAATCATAATGATAACACCATGCTATGCAAGGTTGATATGCAATGCATTATGCAATTATGTCATCGCATCAGCATCGACAAAAACGTCGACATCATAATATCGTCATAATTCGTCGGCATGTTACCTTGGCATCAAAATAAATTTGCCGGTATGTTACCTCGGCATCACAATATATTCGCCAGCATATTACCTCGGCATCTCAATATCTCGACCGGTAAAGACCTCGGTCTCAATATATTTTCTTATCTTATTTTGTCCATACCCAGAATCAATGTAAATATGCATATCATGGAATGAATAAATATGATATGAATTTCACAGACACATTCGCTTAGTATTTTAATCACAACAATATATATAATTCTCTTCACTTCACCACTTTTGTCAATTCAAATACCATAATAATATGTCAACTCGCATTTACATTTTTAATCATTTCATTTCATATATTAAATGTAACACCCCACATTTTACTTGACCAACATTCCACGTATCACACGTAGGAGAGAGAAAACTTTGAGAATTCTACTAGAATTACAAAGTTTTAGAAGTTTACGTGCTTTAATTAAATCACGGTCAATTTAATATTTTAGCCTTCTCTTTTTGTATGAAATTCGTATCATCACAATCTAGTTACATAGATTATCATGAGATTTCAAATCAACACTTAAACTATTATATGCCTAGATTAGATTCAATTCATTCAAATTCATAATTATATTTTAAAATATTATATTAGTATTTCCTACCTTTCCTCTTAATCCGATGCATACAACATCACGCCGTCCACTCCTGTTTAAATTAGTACTCAAAAGCTGTCGACTTTCTTGTTTAAATAGTAATAAAAAGCTGTCCACTTTCTTGTTTTAAATTAGTAATCAAAAGGACCTCTTCTTAATATTAATAATACATGTCTCCATCCAACTATTGATTTTTTTATTTTTATTTTTATTTTTTTAAGAAAGAAGAATACGTTGGGTGCCTTTATTTGAAACCAAAAGTCATGTTAACATGTGAGCTTGTCTGCTCATTAAGACAAATTTTCTTTGCATGCTTTTTATATATGTGGCTTGCATTCAATCACTCTCTCTGGTAATCTGTCTTCTTATAAGTTCTTCCAACCTATTCTTCTTTATTTTATTTTGACACTATTGTCAAGTTTATGCACCAATATAATTAATCTTACACTTACATAATCATTATTTATAATGTTTATCACTAATCTTGAAAGTATTTTCATATTATCAAATAAATATATTCAATCAGATTCACTAACTTGAAATACCACAATTTTTCTGGCAATACCGCACAGGTCACCTTTTCAACCACAACTATACTTTAATAATATTATTCTATTTTTGGTTTTATAATATAAACTTAATCTTTTAAGTGACATTGGAAACAACAGTTAGTCACATGCCTTGTGTCCTAAAGCATTTTTTTTTGACTTAAGACTTTATGTTTATCTAATACACACATCCTTTTCTATTCTATAACAAAGTATAAGTCAACCATTATCATTTTTTAATAATAAAGTATTTAAAAGCATAGAAAAATAAATTTATTTATATAAAATATCTTATTAAGATTTAAAAAATAAAAGTAACTTACAAAAAAATTATCAAAATTTTCACACAAAAAACCACCTCCCTTATCTTAATAAAACTCTTATGATATTTATTATGTAACCCTATTAGTAATTCTTGTGTACTTGATATTTTCTGTCTTATAATGACCAATTGTTAGGCTTTATATAGAGCCCTGGACGGCTCCTTGGCCAAGTTGTTATAATTTTAAATATATAAGTGCTTGTTGCACTTGAACGATAATGGCCATGGCACTCATCAAGTGCTCATAGCACTTTAACAAGTGTTGATAGCACTCAAGAAATGATTTTGATTTTATATTGTTATATATATACATATATTTTTTTTTGGGTAGACAGAAATTCGGGGTTGTTACATTATTCATCACTAAAAATCATGTTCATTCTCGAACATAAGGTAAGGTGAAGTACCTGAAGTTTCGAAAACATGAGGATGTATAGCCCGTATTTTTGACTCTATCTCCCAGGTTGCCTCTCTTACTGGATAATTCTTCCATTGTACCTTCCCTGAAGCAATCTCTTTGTTTCTAAGCTTGCGAACTTGCCTATCCAAAATAGCAATAGACTTCTCCTCAAACGACAAGCCTGGATTTCAATGCTACTGAATTGAATGAGAGTATATGAGATTCATTAGGCACGTACTTTTGAAGCATGGAGATATGGAACAAGGGGTGCACGGATGATAAAGTAGGTGATAAGGCCAGTTTATACGCCACCTCTCCAACCCGCTCTAAGATCTCCAATGGGCCAATGAATTAAGGACTAAGCTTGCCCTTCTTCCCGAATCGCATTACACCCTTCATGGGTGATACCCTGAGCCAAACGTGATCGCCTTCCATAAATTCCAAGGCTCGAACCCTCCTAGCCGCATAACTCTTTTGTCGACTCTGAGCAGCCAACAACCTATCCTGAATCATATGAACCTTTTCCACAGCATCTCTCAGGAAGTCTACTTCTAACGAGTTCATCTTAGTAGAATCAAACCAACTCTGCTAAAGGTAAGTGTTGGTCCTAACGAGAACCAAAATCAATCACACACGCTCGCAACATGTCCTCCAATACCTGAATAGTCCGCTCAGACTGTCCATCTGTCTGAGGGTGAAAGGTTGAACTCAAATCCAGCTGAGTACCTAGACCCTGCTGCAAGGCCCTTTAAAAGTACGAAGTGAAAAGTGAACCTCAATCAGAAATGATGGAAATAGGCACACCGTGCAACCTCACTATTTGACTGATGTAGAGCTCAGCTAACTTCTCTGTTGTGTACTTAACCTTGACAGGAATAAAATGACAGACTTAGTTAACCGATCCACGACTACCCAGATAGAGTTATAACTGCCCACAGTAGTAGGTAATCCCACTACAAAGTCCATAGAAATTTGCTCCCACTTCCACGTAGGAATGGGCAGCCTCTGAAACTCACCTCCAGGCCACTGGTGCTCACACCTAACCTGGTGACAAGTCAAACACCTAGCCACAAATTCTGAAATATCCTTCTTCATACCATACCACTAATAGTGCTGACTTAGGTTGTGATACATCTTCACTGCTCCTGGATGAATGGAATAACGAGTACAATGACCCTCCTCAAGAATTAATCTAATCAAATATCCTACCTTAGGCACAGAGACTCGACCTCCAATCCTCAAAACACCATAAGAATCGAGCATTGCTTCCTTAGCCTCTCCTCTGGTAACTTTGTCTTTGATGAGTCATAACTTCTTGTCCTCAAATTGACGGTCTCGAATTTGGTCCATTAAGGAAGAACGAGCCTCAAGAAAAGCAAGTACACTGCCCTTATCAAAAAGTTGTAACCTAACTAGGCCATTCGCTAGACGTTGAACATCCCTGGCCAAAGGTCGCTCCTCCACTCGAATGGTGGCTAGACTCCCCATGATAGAAGTCTTTCTATTCAAGGCGTTAGCCATAACATTCGCCTTCCTTGGATGGTATAGGATGGTCAAATCGTAGTCTTTTAGCAACTCCATCCACCTACACTGCCTCAAGTTTAGATTTTTTTGACTGAAAATATATTGAAGACTCTTATGATTAGTGAAGACCTCGCAATGTGCACCATATAAATAGTGACGCCACAGCTTAAGCACAAAAACCATCGCCACTAACTCCAAGTCATGAGTAGGGTGGTTTTTCTCATGGACCTTCAACTGCCTAGATGCATAGGCAATTTCTTTTCCTTTTTGCATCAATACACCCCCTAATCTAACTCTCGAGGCATCACAATACACCATGAAGTCCACACCTGCCTCAGGTAGCGTTAAAATAGGAGCTGAAGTCAATAAGGTTTTGAGCTTTTGGAAGCTCACCTCACACTCCTCAGACCAATGGAAAATTACATTCTTCTGGGTTAATCTAGTCAGTGGGGCTGCAATGGAAGAAAAGCCCTGAATAAACGGCCTATAATATCCTGCTAACCCTAGAAAACTACGAATCTCAGTAGCTGAAGTTAGCCTCGACCAAATTTTTACTGCCTCAACCTTAGCTGGGTCTACTCTGATTCCCTCTTTAGACACCACATGCACTAAGAACACCACTGAATCAAGCCAAAACTCACACTTGGAGAATTTTGCATATATTTTTCCCTTCGTCAACCTTTGTAACACTATCCTTAAGTGACTAACATGATCTGCCTCAGTCTTAGAATACACCAAGATGTCATCAATGAATACTATGAAAAAAGAATCTAGGTACAGACAAAAAACCCTATTCATCAACTCCATGAACACTACAGGAGCATTAGTCAACCCAAAGGACATTACCAAAAATTCATTGTGACCATAACGGGTTCCTTAAGTTGTCTTAGGAATATCTGATGCCCTAATTCTCAACTGATGATAACCCGACCTTAAATCAATCTTAGAAAACACAGCTGCTCCCTGAAGCTGGTCAAATAAGTCATCAATACGGGGAAGAGGGTACTTGTTCTTGACAGTTACCTTATTTAACTGTCTGTAATCTATACACATCCTCATAGACCCATCTTTCTTTTTCACAAACAAGATCGGGGTACCCCAAGATGACACACTAGGGCGAATGAATCCTTATCCTTAATAGGTCTTGGAGTTGTTCCTTTGATTCTTTCAATTTAGCTGGAGTCATTATATATGGAGGAATAGAGATGGGCTTAGTGCCTGGCTCTAGGTCGATAGGAAAGTCAATATCCCTATCAGGTGGAACACCTGGAAGGTCAGCAGGAAACACATCTACAAACTCCTGAACCATAGGGATAGACTCTATAGAAGGTGGTTCCATACTAGTGTCTCGAATAAAGGCCAAGTAAGACAAACACCCCTTATCCACCAATTTCTAGGTATGAATGTAGGAGATGATTTTATTAGGATATGAACCACTATCTCCCTTCCACTCAATCTTTGGGACACTAGGCATGGCTAAGGTTACAGTTTTTGCATAACAGTCAAGGATAGCATGATAAGGAGAAAGTCAATCCATACCCAAGATAACATCAAAATCTACTATATCTAGAATAATCATGTCTACCCAAGTATCATACCCAGCCAAAGAAACAAGACAAGACCGATATACCCGATCCACCACTAAAGATTTACCTACTGGTGTATAAATATGCACAGGTACTGACATATGATCACACAATAAGTCAAACCCAGATGAAAAGTATGTCGACACATAAGAATAGGTAGATCTAGGATCAAATAACACAGATACAGGCCGATGACAGACAGGAACAATACCTATAATGACTACGTCTGAGGCCTCTGCCTTAGGTCTTCCAGGAAATGCATAACACTGAGCTCCTCTTCCACTACCAACCTGAGCTACACCTCAATCTCCACCATGTGGAACCAAAGTACCACCGTATGGAGTCCTGCTACCTCTAGCAATTTGACACCTGCACTGTCCTATGGTCGGTGGGACATAAACAAGAGCTGCCAAATTAGTATGATAGGGTCCTGAATGAGTTTGAAAGGGACATTGTTAAATCACATGTCCTGGATCCCCACCCCCAAACAGGACTGTCACGACCCAACCCAGGGGCCGTGATTGGTGCCGATAGGGCACCCAGACATACACTATACCGAATCTCCATTCACGATAGCTAAGGAATTTCACAAAAAATTTGACAGAGTTTCCTCTGTTTTTCTAACTAGCCTCACTTGCAAACAGCGAACCCAATAGTACCAGACATTGCCATATGAACACATATACATATATATGAGGGCCGACAAGGTCACCGCTACGGCAAAACCGCCCAACAAACATATCATACAAACGAGATCATACCTACATAATTTCCCACACCCACATGTATCCACAGACCTCTATGCACAGAAACTGAATCACAAGACGGGATAGGGCCCTGTCATACCCTCGAATATATATATATATATAAATGCAAAATATAAAATGTACATGTACAAATACATACCAAACGATCTGCTCATGATGCAAGGGAGTACTTCAATGGTAAACGAAAGTCTTAAGAAGACGACCCTCTAACCTGTTCGTCTGTACCTGCGGGCATGAACGCAGCCCCCAAAAGGAGGGGGTCAGTACG
>JAOTQJ010130484.1:0-10200 GCA_025642045.1 Solanum sejunctum | reverse complement strand
GGACTGTTTGTGATGCTATTGGCTGACTAGATGATGTTGTTAAATCAATGTTGTGGGTTGTTTATCATCGATATTATGAGGTTGTAGCTGGTCTCAAAGTTCAAAATGATGAGTCTTTATCACTTTATGATTCGAAAATCAACTCTTCGATACAAGTCCTGTTTTATTCTCTTTACTGAAAATTGCTTCAAATGGTGAACTTAGATCAAGGAATGCATACTCATGGTACTAGTTCAAGATGTTATGCTGTCATTTATTTCATCATCAAGTTGCTAAGAACCAAATTATTATTGATGTGACTTCAAGTGTATGATGATGTCCATAAAATCTGTATGTCTCTGACTTCTACCTTAAGCATGGTATTAGTTCATTTCAAGACTGATAAGTTGGGGTGAAATGCAAGTCATAAACTGTCTCCCTTGATCATTTCTGTTTATTCTAATATCAATGGTGGTTTTAAATGGTATTTTTGTTTACATGATGTCATTTGAGTCTCCTATTTTAGATGAGCAGTCAGCGTTTGTGTCAACCTAGGGCTACTATGCTAAGGTTTGAGAATTTAGTATGCCCCAGTTTGTTTTCCCAGCATTACATTCTTGTGTCTGAATCCCCATTGTTTCCCTAAGTGAATATAGCCTGTCAACATGATATTCTGTTGGATCTTGCTTAAAATGTGAAACCATTTGGTCGTAAATGGTAATACATGTCTATATTACTTTGAAATTGCTAAAAAATGAGAAGCTTTGCTATTGTTTTCCCTATTTTTATGGTTTACTGAGATAGTTACGGTTAAGATTAATGATTCTGTTATCGGTCTTGATTTGCTGTAAGTTGCCAAAATGAAACAAGTGATCGTTGCTTTCAGAAATATGCTATAATCATGTCAATTCTATTGATGTTTCTAGTCCTCTAAAATGTTGTCAGTTGCTTTTGTCTGTGTTAGCTGGGTTCTTCTCATGAATCTGAGCTGCTATAGGTATGATACAGTCATATAGCTCTAAGCGCTGTCGAATTGAGTTCCCCATTTTGTTTTAGTATACTGAGAATACTTCTATCCATTTGAATCCTGGTTCTGCATCATAACCAAAATGTTTTTGTAATGCCCTACACAATGCTTCCACAAGATAAGGATTATTTTGTTTCAACTATCATAAGATAGTTATACATGTATTGGGTTGTTTTTCTGTTCTAGCTTCTCATGAATGTATGAAAAAGGCTGAAAATCTGTATGATCTTAGTATTACTGTTTCTTTTTTTTGATTCATGTGTTAAGGTGTAGTTTTATGGTGTTAACAGTGTGCTGGTAATTGTTTTCTCAAACTTGTTGGTGTAGTGTCATTTTATGTAGTTGCTACACGTCAGTATTTGTTTCTTGATTTGCCAACTGAAGGACGTACGATTTTATTTCCCCGTTTGTGCCTTTTCATGTCAAGTTCTGCTCATTGTTGAGACCAACATAGTATATTGTGGCTTTAAATAGAATTAGATTATACCTTGATTCCATTCTAGTGCGAAATCTGATCTCTAGTAATGTTCGAAGGGGGTCGAAATAGATGAGTCTCCCCACTGCTATACGATGTTTAGTGATTCTAGGGCTGTTATGGTTTTTATGTGGTCCTGTTACTGCTTTGGAGTCAATGTTTTGCTTTGTCGTTTTGTTTTATGAAAGTCAATATAGATATGTTGTCAATATTATTTTTGAGTCTCTTCGCTAATCCTTATTTTATTTCTTTTCATGAACGATGCTTCGAGTCCATGTTGGACTCCCCATTCTCCCTTAAGGCCACGGAGGCCCAATCAAATCTCCTCTTCTGCGAGTCACCCCAGTTTCAGAGGAAAGAAGTAGTTATACATAACCCGAGAAGCAGCAGTCAAGTAGGCCCAAACATCAGAAATCAAAAGAAGTCATCATTTGAGTTTGCTAAGCCCAATCCTTTCTTTAAATTCCCCCTTTTATTTTATTATTCGCAGACATTTGCTATTGTTTTGGATGCTAACATTTTGTTTATTATTGGTTTCAATCTAATTAAATTCCCAATGAGTCTGAACTGTTATTTTCATTTTTTTATTTTTGAGAAAGTGCTTTCATTAAAAAATAAAAATATAAAAGTAGGAAAATATATAAAAAATAACAAAATAAAATAAAAATGTTATTTCATCGTTTTAGTTTAAAGTTTTCAAATTTGGTCAATTTTGCAAGTTTAGTCAAATGCTTTTAGTTTAGTTGAGTTTAGTCAAATATCTTCAAATTGGGTCAAAGTCTTTCAAAAATAAATCAAAAACTCAAAATCAGTAAATCTTCATCAAGTCAAAAGTTAGTCAAATCACTTAATCGCCGGATAATCGCATTTAGTGGCCATTTCGAGTGCGTAAAACCTTCTCGAAGTGGTAATGTGAGCCCAAACCTATTTTCTGGATTTTAAAAGATTTTTCTGTTAGGTCTTGTAAAATATTTAATGGTTTCCTAATTATCCGTAAAATTAGGTGGTGACTCTCTGTTTTCTTTCGAATTTCGAGAACTGGTTTTTCTCCAATTAATTGAGTTTGAATTGATTGTTGATTTTCTAATTATTTTTTTTAAAAAGCCATTTTTTGGTATAACATAAATGGCGACTCTGCTGGGGAATTTAATTAGGTTCTAACCATTAGATTGTGTTGTTTGACTAATTGTTTGGTTTAATTTGCTTATGTGCTTTATCTGTTTAAATTTGATATTAAACTGTCATTTGTATTTCATGGCATTTTCTTTTTTTTTCTGTATTTGGAAGGATGGTTTCTGCGAGCCCGCAGCCGGATCTCCAAATATGTAACCTGTCGGAATAAGTGACAATTTACGGCTTCGTGCAATGGTTGTCATGAACTTTCAGCTCAGTTGTCTGCCTGGGTACCCAGTCTATTTAAACCACTCTTAGATAACTAGGATAGAGCCAAAATACCTATGATCTAAGCATTGGCCTAGGACGACTTAACACGTAAGGCATGTTGAGCCCATTAGAAAGACCACCTTGAGTCCAAAGTAGCCCCCGACCCAAATGGACGATCATGCTTATGTGTTTATATTTGAAGGATATATATGTTATTTGACGAACCTTTGTCCCGGGGGGTTGGGAGTCATTTTCATAACATATGTTTATCAAAGCAGGTTTGTTCACAAGATGTTCGGAGATGTCGAGAAGTCTAGCAAAAAGAAATTTTCCACGAAGTTTTAGTTTAAGATTGTACCCCTATGTGAGACTGATTATTTTTGTATCCCCATCCCATATTATTGTATCCTTATTGAAACTACTTATCAAGTTTGTACAAATATTTTAGGGCAATGGAACTTCTAATTGCATATATATCCTTCAAATTGTTAGGCCCACCCTTGGCACAAAATGGGTCACTTATCTGCTTAGGGCACATAATATTTGTTTATGTGATATAATTATTTTCGTGGTTATGTTGCTTTGTTTGGAGTTTTTTAGACCATTCTTTTTGAAAGTTTCTAGAACCCCCTAAGTATGTAAATTCAGTAACTAGCAAAATTTGTCCAAATACTCTTCGAGTCTCAAGTTTCTCGGTCAAACTCCAGTCTCAAAGTTCTAAAATTCAGTCGCTATCAAAAGTTTGAGTCTCAAGTTTCCCAGTCAAGTTCCACTCTCAAAGTTCTAAAATTTCAGATATTCAAGTTTGAACTACGTAAGGTCTGATTTCTCCTTTGCGAGATACATAGGCAACCTCTTAGGCCCGACCCTCTAGCTTCTGAAAAGCATATTTTCCCTGGCTTTTCAGAAGTGTATTTTCCTGTAACTTTTCAAAAGTATTCCCTCCAGTTTTTTAGAAGCGTATTCTCTCCATTTTTCCAGAAGCGTATTCCCTCTAGTTTTTCAAAGATATATATTCCCTCTGACTTTTTAGAAGCATATTTTCTCCAGCTTTTCAGAAGCACATTTTCTCCAAGCTTGCAGAAATATATTTTTCCCAATTTTTCAAAAGCCTATTTTTCCTTATCTCTCTCGAGAAGCGTATTTTTCCAATTCACATTGTCAAATACAAGAAAACCTGACTTGATGTAAATAATCTTCCTAATCCACTCTTTCTAAGATCATATAGGCAAAGTCTTGTCCATTTATCATATCTTATGTATCTGTGGGCTAGTTTACTCTCAGATAAAGCAATAACTGTGTGCTTATTGATATATATGTTACCTTCTAATTTGAAGAAACTAACTTATTTGCTTTTGAGTAATTCTTCTTGAAGGTAACTTAGAATTGATCTGTGTTGATTCATCAAATCCTTTCAGTAGATCCAGAGCCTACAAAGATCCTTCTCTGACTAAAAGTACTAGAAAGAAGAATGACAGACCAGAATGATAATACGAATATAACTACTGTAGCAGATCCCATTTTCGCGCAACAGAATGAGTTAATTCAACATTTAATACAACAAATTATGGACATAAGACTGGAAATGAAGGCAGAAATAAAAAAGGCTCAGGATTTGGCGAACTTGGCTATCGCCGCTAGTATTCCCACTCTAGATGACGAAAGGCTCTCACCTCATCAGCCTACCCCTCATCTCCCCTATACAAGCTCTTCCCATCATCAATGACGTTGGACCTTCCAACCCTCATCCTACAATACCACTCTTTCCCAATAACCCAAATACTACCTAGGTTAGCAGATACTCCCAAGTGGCCCATACTACTCACCACCAGATGATTCGCCCTGAAAATAGCCCTCGAACCGATGTAACCCACCTATAACACAAAGTCCACCTCCTAAAATCCCTTTCCATCATACCACTTATTCTAACATTGACCATTATGAGGAGAGGAAAATAGGAGGGAAGTCCAAAAGGGAAGCAACCAAGTTGGATATCGAAGAAGAGGTCACTAGAGCTACGAAACAATTTCACTATGCACCGGACATTGTGGGTCTTGACTATAAAGACTTATGCATTCACCCAGATTTGAACCTGCTAGAGGGGTTAAAAGTTTCAAAGTTTGATACTTTCAGCGGGAGTGGAAATCCCTTGGCTCATTTGAAAGCATACTGTGATCAGTTAGTGGGCATTGGAAAAAATGAAGCATTACTGATGCGGCTTTTCAGCCGAAGTCTAAGCGGGGAGGCCCTAGAATGGTTTACCTCCCAAGAGACAAACCAGTGGGCTAGTTAGAATGCTATGGCTAAAGACTTTGTTGAAAATTTTGCCTATAACATTAAGGATGTGCCAGACCGTTACTCATTGGAAAAGATTAAGCAGAAGTTGATTGAAAGTTATCGGGAATATGCCTACAGATGGAGGAAGAATGCCGCCAGAGTGCATCCTCCCATACTGGAAAAAGAAATTATTGAAGTGTTTGTATGCTCCCAAGAACCAGAATTTTATGAAAGAATGATGTTTCTCGTAGGGGCAAAATTTGCAGACATAGTTAAAATTGGGTAGAATATCGAAAATGGGCTTAGAACGGGAAAGATCACCAGGATATCAAGTTCAACATAAATGTCTAGGAAAAGGGAAGAAGATGTGTCAGCTGTCTCTAGCACACAAGACAAAAGGAGAACCCTTAAAAATCACCCCAGGAAATTCACATCCCCTCAAGTTTGTTTCCAACCTATCCAAAGCTCATTCCCCGCTTTTCATGCTCAACCAGAATATCACCATCAAACCCCTCGTCACCTAAACACAGATAAAAAAACTTCAAGGGTATTCACTCCATTTGCTGAAAGTCAAACCAAGCTATTTGAAAGATTGTCAGCTGCAGGATTAATCTGGCCCGCCCCTTCGAGAGACATGGATGTTAATTCCCCTTTCTTCAAAGATGATCAGACTTGTGCTTACCATTCTAATAGTGTTGGGCATGACACTGAATATTGCATAACTCTGAAGCATAAGATCCAGGACTTGATTGATCGTGATGCCTCTATTTTTTTAACTGTAGCTCCCAACGTCGACAAGAATCCTTTACCTGATAATGAACATAACGTATCGCCCAACACAATGTGACGATCAACTCGTATGCGACCAGGAGATGTTGTGTTTAGATAAAGCTTTCTTTCCC
Source organism: Solanum sejunctum (assembly GCA_025642045.1). Taxonomy (NCBI): domain Eukaryota; kingdom Viridiplantae; phylum Streptophyta; class Magnoliopsida; order Solanales; family Solanaceae; genus Solanum; species Solanum sejunctum. The sequence continues at coordinate 4,157 of JAOTQJ010130484.1, read as the reverse complement.
TGTAATTGCATTATTTGCTTGTAATCATTCCTATGTTTGTTATCCGATTGTATCCTTTTGTAATGAACTACGTTTGACTTGAATTCTCAAGAATGAGATACGTAGGTGGCCTATGTCGGCCTCGATCACTTTTTATTCAAAATTTATATTTGGTCTACTTCCCAAGTGGGAACTACGTTTGACCTAATTCTTTCCTCAACGGGATACGTAGGCGCCACGACGACTCGATCATATTCCCAAAAAGGAAACTGGGACAGAATTTTGAAGGGAATTCAAAAATTCTGAATAAAGAAGTCTTCTACAACAAATTGGGGTTTGGAGAACAATGAAACTTCAACTGGGACAGAATTTTTGAGAAGGATCTCAAAAATTCTCAAGTTGCTTCTAATAAGCTAATAATTCCTAACCACATAAACTGGGACAAAAATTTTGAGGATGCCCTCAAAATTTCCTGAAAGTCACCTTGCTTCCAAGAGATGGGAGATCAAAACAGTCTATCAAGGACAAGGCATGGAGCAGACAGCTGAAGGATCAGCACAGATCAGTTCATTTTAAACTAAGAAATTTTTTTGGATGCAGGGAAATTATTGCAGGAAATTTTTTGTAAGTCTTATCTCCAGTAGAACAACTGGGAGGCAATAGTTCCATCTCACTTCAAACCCTAGCAATTCAACAAAGATCAATTTATTTTTGAAACTAAGAAATTTTCTGTGGATGCAGGAAATTTTTGTGAGAGAACGACCGAGGCGTGAATTATTTCGTCTCGCTCAACTTGCCAACAACTTGTCAAACTCAATTCATTTTTTATAACTAAGAAATTTTCTGTGGGTGTAGAGGGACTTTCAAGAAAATAGCTGAGGCGTTCAGGAAAATTCTCACAAGAGAAAATTTGAGGCGTGAACAATTTCATCTCGCCAGGAAAACTTGCACCGGAGAACAGCTAAGGCACTCAGGCCGCCAACAACTTCTCAAATTCAATTTATTTTAAAACTAAGAATTTTTCTGTGAATGCAGAAAAACTTGATGGAAGAACAGCTGAGGCTCTCAGGACGCCAACAACTTGTCAGACACGATTCATTTTTACAACTAAGAAATACTTTGTGGGTGCAGGGAGATTTTTTGAGAGAATAGCTGAAATGCTTAGGAAATTTTACAAAGAACAACAGAGGAGTATATAGCTCCGTCTCGCCCAAGAATTTTGGCACAAGAAAAGGCGTAAATAGTTCGCCTCACCAAGGTCACCAATAATCTATCATGGATCAATCTATTTTAAAACTAAGAAGCTCTTTTGGATGCAGGAAAATTTTTGTAAGTTTTATCTACAGGAGAATGTATGGGGCCTAAATAGTCTCATCTCGCTAAAGTCACCAGGAATTTATCCAAGGACAATTATTTCGTCCCTAACTGCTAACAGGGCTATTATATATCGCTCACAGGAAAATCAACCAGAGATCATTATATACTCTTCACAGGAAAATCAACCAAGATATTTATCTCTAACTGCCAACAAGGGCCATTACATACCCCTCGCAGGAGAACCACATCCAGACTATCATGTTATCTATCATGCCAACGTGGCCATTTTATCTCCAACTGTTGAGATAACCACCTCATAATTATCAAGGCTAATCTATTTTACGGCCAAAAGAATCACACAAAGGTTTATTCATGTTGATTTATTGCCAAAGAACATGGCTATTTTATCTCCAACTGCCGAGCCATCACATGAGCATCACCAACAATGATTATTTGTATTATTGATTTATTATACCGAAAAGCATGGCCAACTGTCGAGATAGACACCGCATGATTATCAAAACTATTTTATTTTTTTTCAAGTTGTCGAAAAGACTATACAATGCATTAAGGAGAGAGCAAGGAACCAGGAACAAGGATTATTCTCCATGATATGCCAGGAATCAGTTATTTTCCAGATTGTGTCAGAAATCAGTTTATTTTCCAGGTTATGCCAGGATAATCTCCTAGAGAACAAATGAATATTCATTGTTAGAAGGTTGTTTGCATGTTCATCCAGGCTATCTTATTTACAACTCCCTAGAAGGTCATTGTATATTTCTCCAGTCTATGTTATTTCAACCACCTAGAAGACCGTTACATATTCATCCAGGTTATTTTTGACTGCCTAGAAGGCTATTGCATATCCAACCAGGTTATCTTATTTATAGCTGCCTAGAAGGTCATTTCACATTCATCCAGGCTATGTTATTTCAACTGTTCAGAAGGCCGTTGTATATTTATCAAAGCTACGATACTTTTGAACTTCGAGAATGTCATTGCTTATTCATCGCCAACAGGGTTATTTTATTTCTATCTTCAACAGATTCGTTGTATGTTCAGCATCAACTGGGCTATATGATATCTATCATGTAAAAGAGGAAAACGAATATCAAACTTGGTAAAAGATGCCATCTTTAGTTCAGATTATATTTTTTCTAACATTTTGTTTTAGTCATATCAAGAGCATCCGAAAGGATGAAATTCTCAAAGCAGCCACAGGTGTGGATGTCATCAAATAGAATGCAGCACAACGTGGAACTTTTTCTTAGCAGCAAACTGGGACATAGTCCGAAGAGGGGCATCAAACCCTTCAGACATGAGCCAGAAGCGACTACCACCACCATCTAACCACACCCCTGTCAGAAGGCATATGGGCATTTCTGTGAGTCGGTTAGTTTATTTTCAATTTCACCTTTGGATAATCTCAACTCTCACCGAGTCAATTTTCCAATCCGAGCAACAATGTTTGACAATCCAATTTCGTTGTCACTCCTCTTGAACCCGAGGTCATCTCCAAATAAGGAATTTCCTCTTCAACCTATTAAGTCAAACTACAAGCAGCCTAATTCCTGGGTCTAAAGGATATGTAGGCGGGCTCAATTTTGAAAACTCGGCTGCATTCCAACACTCCCTTCTAAAGTCTCAAACCCAAAATTCGACATTGGGATAACTTCTAAATTCTTCCAGACTAGTGCGTAAAATCAAGCTTTTTAAACTACAAGTGACCTGAATTCTCATGTAACTTGAGATATGTGGGAAACCCAAAATCAGGGTTCGTCCATAACTTCTCATAATGAGCTGAAATGTGATCGGCTAAAAATTGAGTTAGTAAAAGTTTCCTTGTCCATGATCTCTTTCATCGATCATATCCAAAGAAAGGGACAACTGTTGACTCCCAATTTTTACCCTCCACGGTGTCAAATTAATCATCGAGTCTTATTTTTCGTTTTAACAATTTTAAATAATTTTTTTTTTCAAAATAAAAAATTAATTACGGGCGCATGAGGGCCACACACCCGCTATATCTCTTTTCCAACCTTTCTTATCCACTTTTTTCCCATTCCCCTTCGACTAAAAACTAAAAACCCTCCATTAAAACCAGAAAATCAATGACCAAAAACCAGAAAGACCGGCGTCGTTCACCCTACATCCCCCCAACGGTCTTATCCCCCCCACAAATCTAACTGGGAATCAACCGACCCTTTTTTCTTTAAATTTGAATTCGAAATTGATCTGGTGAGACCCAAATCATCCCATATATAATCCCCTCCTCTTCGTCGTTTTGGGTGGGCTGGGGGAAGAATAAGAAAAACCAAGGGAAAAGGGTGGTCGACAGAGAGAATCCCCAAAAAATTTGAGCAAACTTCACTCCTCAGCTATCTACGAATCTCTCAAAGTTTTAGTCAAACCTTCCTTGTCGATTTTGAAACCAAGATGTGCAATTTCGGAGTCAAAAAGTTTTGAACAAGGTTTGATGGTGTCGAAGCTTTGTCAAGCTCGTTGTCATCCTAGTTCGCTGCTCCGATAAAGGTAATGTCCTTAGATTTGTATTTGTTCATTTAGTTCGAGTATGGATGCACAATCATGAATAGAGTTATGTCGTATCATTTAAGTGTGTGCGATTTGTCTGGATTGTTGTATTGAGTGTTTTACTAAAACTTTAGTGGTGTTTAAAGTCAGGTAGGTTCTTCTTTGCTGTGACGCACAGTCCATTGTAATGGATTAATAGTTAAAGTTCGTGATAAGAGTTTAAGTCTGTTGAAATGGTTTCATGAATACCCATGGTTATCGCTTGTGTCGTTGATTCAGTTTCTAGCTTTGATTCATTACTAATCATGTGGGTTATTTTGAGAAAATGT